>JAHRHZ010000241.1:3934-18352 GCA_024137785.1 Ginglymostoma cirratum | reverse complement strand
CTGTCCTCACTGTTATTCCCACTGGCCATCCCGATACATCACTGACCTCACTAATATTGTCACTGTCCATCCTAAATGTGACACCGACCCCAATCTTACTGTCACTGTCCATCCAAATACATCACAACTTTACTGTTATTCCCACTGTGCATCCAGATACATCACTGACCTCACCCTTATTCCCACTGTCCATCCAGATACATCACTGACCTCACCCTTATTCCCACTGTCCATCCCGATACATCACTGACCTCACCCTTATTCCCACTGTCCATCCCGATACATCACTAAACGTGACAGAGCATCCATCAGGAGATGATGACATATTTGCTTTCTGTTATTATAATAAATTTGCATGTTAATCGAGCAGATTAGTGAAGGATGGGGTGGGGTCTATAATGAGCAAGCAGAGTAAATTGCTTACAAATAAAGGTCATGGCAGAGGTACTGAAGGAATACTAAAGGAATACTGTCTTTAGTAACTTAGAAAATAGTGACAATGATCCAGTTGAAAATGTGGATGTTGAGGAACTGAGCCCCATAGGGATCGATAAAATAGAGGCACTGAAAAGGCTGACAGCACTCTAGGTAGGGAAGTCACCAAACCAGGGTGGGATGCAACCCCAGATTGCCAAGAGAGGGAAGGGAGCAGATCACAGAGCCATTGACAGAAATTTTCCAGGCCTCTCTGAACAAGGGAAAAGCCCAGAGGGACTAGAGGATTTGAATGTGACTCAGAAAGGGGCAAAAGATAAGTTAATATCCCACAGTCAACATAACATTGTGAAGGGCAAGTTCATTCCTGAACAATTTAGTTAAGTTAATAAGGTGTGGGGCTGGATGAAAACAGCAGGCCAAGCAGCATCATAGGAGCAGGAAAGCTTGACGTTTCGGGCCTAGACCCTTCATCAGAAATGGGGGAGGGGAAGAGGGTTCTGAAATAAATAGGGAGAGAGGGGGAGGCGAACAGAAGACGGACAGAGGGGAAGATAGGTGGAAAGGAGGCAGACAAGTAGAGAATTGCAGCGGGAGAGAGATCCCCTGAGGTTTGTCCACAGGGAGGAGGGTACCTTCTTCAGGGTAGGCATCCTTAGAAGAGGCTTCACAGTGGGGTTTAAATTGTATCAGAGATAAAAGGTCCTGCAGATGCTGGAGAATCCAAGATAACAAGGTGTGGAGCTGGATGAACGCAGCAGGTCAAGCAGCATCATAGGAGCAGGAAAGCTTGATGTTTCGGGCCTAGACCCTTCATCAGAAATGGGGGAGGGGAAGAGGGTTCTGAAATGAATACTTGTCTGCCTCCTCTCCACCTATCCTCTCCTCTATCCATCTTCTATCCACCTCCCCCCTCTCTCCCTATTTATTTCAGAACCCTCTTCCCCTCCCCCATTTCTGATGAAGGGTCTCGGCCCGAAACATCAAGCTTGATGCTGCTTGACCTGCTGTGTTCATCCAGCCCCACACCTTGTTATCCCAGATTCTCCAGCATCTGCAGTACCTTTTATCTCTGATACAATTTAGTTAAGTTCTTTGTCAAGGTGACACAGGTAATGAATGAGGGCGGTGCGGTGGATTTTGTGTTTCGGAACTCTCAGAAAACATTAGATTAAGTGCCACATTTGGTTAGGAAATTATAAATGTTTGGGATTGATGGTCCTTGGCAGCATGGGTTAGAGTGGGCATGAAGTTAGGAAACAGAGCATCGGTATAGATAGGCATTTCTCAGAGTGGAGGCGAGTTGAAACTGGTGCTCCTCAGGGATCGGTATTGAGACACTTGCTTTTCTGATTTTTTTTTAATAAATGACTGATGATGGGTGTTGAGGGCCAAATCTCTGAATTTTCAGGCGGAAGTAATCAAGGGGATGCGCTGCCTGGGAGAGTGATTGTAACAGATTCCATACGAGGTTACAAAAGACAGCGGGATACAGGGAAGCGCTCCTATAACACGATAGTTGCATTCTTGTGTGACCTCGCACTATGGGAAATCGCTTTGGAAAACCACGTTACAGGGAAATCATTATAGAAAATCACGTCATCCAAACAGTTACTCCACTATTAAATCAATCGTTTTCCTGCCAATTTGCACTGAGGAAACACACGTTTTGCATAAACGTATATGATGAAGTTGGAGGGCTATGGAGATGGGGCTAAGTAATGGGACTAGCTAATGCTCTTGAGTAGGGTTACAGCTTGGGTTGTGGATGCTGTGGTTGGTTTGCTCACCGAGCTGGTTCATTAGTTCATAGACGTTTCATTACCCTGCTGGGTAACATCATTAGTCCATCCTCCAATGAAGCGCCATTGTGTTTTCCCACCTGGTTTTTCAACTCTGGGGTCATTTAGCATTGGCTCCCTTCCAGTTTTCCTTCGCAGTGGTGTGTGTATACAGGGTCTAAATCTGTGTGTTTATTGATGGCTTTCTTGGTGTGAGCTTTTTTTTGGGGGGTCAGGTACAGATAAGATGTGTAGAATGGCCTCCTTCTGTCCTGTAACATTCCATTAATCTATCATACTCTCAACAGCAGTTTCCTGATGAGCACAATCATTTTATGGTCACCCTCCCATTTTGTCTAAATTAATTATGGAATTGGTCAGACACAGTCTGTGTTTCATGAATCCATGATGACATTGCTTGATGAGATTTGACTTTTTTAAATGCTCTGGGCGGCATGGTGGCTCAGTGGTCAGCACTGCTGCCTCACAGCACCAGGGACCTGGGTTCGATTCCTCCCTCAGGTGACTGTCTGTATGGAGTTTGCACATTCTCCCTGTGTCTGCATGGGTTTCCTCCCACAGTCCAGAGATGTGCAGGTTAGTGTGGATTGGCCATGCTAAATTGCCATGGTGTTCAGGGATGTGTGGGTTAGACATGGGAAATCAGGGACTAAAACAAAGTTGCTGGAAAAACTCAGCAGGTCTGGCAGCATCTGAGAAGGGAAAAAAGCAGAGTTAAAGTTTCAGGTCTGGTGACCCTTCCACAGGAGTTCTGAGGAAAGATCACCAGACCCAAAACATTAACTGTGATTTTTCCTTCACAGATGTTGCCAGACGCGCTGAGCTTTTCCAGCAACTTTGTTTTTGTTCCTGATTTACAGCATCTGCATTTAGTTTGGTATTTATGGAAATCAGGGGTAGGGGAATGAGTCTAGGGGGGGGACGCTCTTCAGAGGGTGTGGTGGACTTATTGGGCTGAAATGGCTTGTTTCCACACTGCAGGGATTCTACGATTCTATTCTATGATTCACTTCCTTAATAATTGATTCCAGTACTTTTCTAACCATAGATGTCAGGTCAAATGGGCTGGCACTTAATTACTTTTTGTCTCCCTCCCGTTTTGAATAGGGGTGTCCCATTGGTAGTTTACGAATCTCCAGAATCAGAGGATTTTCGGAAAATTGCATCCATCCTCTGTAGCTACAGATCGTAAGATGCAAGACATTCAGGTCAAGGGAATTTTTCCACCTTTATTTGTCTGACACTATTTCTCCAGTAAAGATGGTGACGGGATTTAGTTCCTCCCCCTTGTATTCTTCAGCATTAATGGAATGTCACATTTTCCTCCACCATAAAGACTAATAGCAAATATCTCTTTAAGACGCCATTTGCTATCACTGTCTCTGCAGATTGCTGAAGGAGATTGATGAAGCAGAGAGGATGTTCACCCATGTGGGCAATCGAGAATGAGAGGTGATAGTTTCGAATGTGTGTATGTGTGGGGCGGGGGTTGCTGTGGAGGAGGAGAGATGGGTGCGTGCACAGATTTCAAACAGACATCAGCAGGTATTCCTTCTCCCAAAGGGCCAGGAATCTGTGGAACCCACCCTTGCGGAGTGCAGTGGGCGCCAGGACACTGAGTAAATTTCAGGGGTGGGGGGAAAGACAGATTTTGTTTTTTGATGAGGGCAGGTTAAAGGGTGATGCGGAGTGGGTAGGAAACTGGGGTTAAAGTCACAATTAGGTCAGGCATGATTGCATTGAACAGCAGAGTGGGTTTTAGGGGCTGAACGGACTCATCCTGCTCCTAACTTTTATGCCCTTACAGCTACTAACCAGTAACGTCAGTGATCATATTGGTGCCATCAAGGATTTGTACCACATGAGTAACAGGGCGACATATTTTCTGTGAGGAATGATATTTTTTCCTCCCTTTCTGTTCCAGGCACTGTGTCTGTGTCAAACTCTGAGGTGACAAACTCCCAAAGGTATCAATTAGTACTCTGTCGGATCACTCGGGGAATAGTGAGACAAAAGATTCATTCAATCATGAGTTTTAATGTTAACGTGAAAACAGATCACAGCGGCAATTTAATTCATTGTTGTAATAGAATATATTGAAAAGACATCACAGCGGCTGGTAGCCTGTCACCCTTTATTTAGACATGGAGAGCCGTTAATGTTGATTCGGTTCCCTCAGAGCCAGCTCCCAGAGGGAACAGAACCTCTGACATTCCTGTTTTACATCTGTCAGTCAAGGATCCCTGCTTGGACCAGGTTAACAGCCCCAATAAGGGGACTCACATTCTCTGAGGCCCTCCTGGCTGACCTCACTATAGCCGCTATATCTGAGCCCGAGGACATAGGCTGCGTCTTTCTCTTGTCGCTCCTCCTCTCGGGTTTGTCAGCACTGGGTCAGGTTCCTCCAAACCCTGCCTCAAATATGGGTGGCTCACAGTAGCTCACGTCTCGTTCCCGGAACCTCTCATAAGCAATTCAAACTCCTTTTTAAGCAGCAGACATGCCCCTTCTCGACCTGGGCATATTTACTCTCTGCTTTGGCCAAAGCCCTGGATGCATAGGCTATTGTGCGCTCCTCTCCATTGAGCCAGCAATACGCATCCAATTCGTTATTTCATTTTGATGTACAGAGCAGCAATGCTCCTTCGTAATTTGGAGTGAGACTTGTTATTGCAATTAGTTTTCCCATTTACAGAAATTTTAATCAAAGCTGTAACCTTGATCTCCCCAAGGAGATTCCACACAGTACAAGACAGCGTCTGTGGGAATGCATCAGCATACGCGAACGAGGCCTGTTTTCCCTGGAATTTACAAGATTAAGAGGTGATCTGAGCAAAGTCTTACAAGATATTAGCAGGAAAAGACAGGAAGCCATTAACTGTTTCCACCTGTTCAGAATTCTATAACCAAGGAGCTACGCCTGAGAATTAGGGTCAGGCCATTCAGGAAAGATGTTTGGAAGCACTTCTACACACAAAGGGTGGAAGAGGTTTGGAACTCTCTTCCACAAACAGCAGTCGATGCTGGATCAGTTATTACTTTTAAACCTAAGGTTGTCTTTATTTTGTTTAGGTAAGGAATTAAGGGATATTCACCCCATTTTGATTTGTAAAGCTTCATCTATTACCATCCCTTTGGAAATTTTCTCCTCCTCACCACTTCTGGCCAGTGGAATCAAATCTTGATAGATTGCTGCCCTGATCCCTGGATGCCAAGATCTTTGCCATGTACAGATGTGCGGATTTCCAGTGTAAATATCAATACAGTCCTAACACTCACACAGTGTCACTAAGGGACCTCTGCATGCTTTGTCCTGCTGCACTTTTGTCAAACACATGCAAGTTCTGATGACCGGGTTCCTGTCCTGTTTTGGCTCCAATCAGGGTTCGGTCCTTTGCGAAGAGCAGGGGATGACCTGATCCAAGGAGAAGGAGAGAGTTTGGTTTTGCAACAGCCCAAAAGGCAGCCCTATGACTCTTTTGGGAGAGAGGTCACACATGAGATTCCGTGCCCGCTAGAGCTGGAGCTGAGAACTGTCGGAATCTGTTACAGTCACACAGATAGTAACCGTGCCATCAAACAAAATCCAGAGTTCCTCCTGCTCTCTTAGGAGGGGGAAAGAGCTCAGTCCCTGTCCAAACTCCATAATTTCTGGAGCAATTGGTTTGGAGGACAATCCGAGATGGGAGAGAAAGCCTCAAATTCAAACTCACTCAATTCCAAACACCCACTCACACAGTGCATCAGTCTTTGATGGTAAAATCTTATCATTGCTTTCTGCAACAGGCAGGGGGAATTTCTCATCTCTGTTTCCTTTCCTATTATCGTCCACAGCTAATTTACTAATGATTATTATCCCTCCCCAAGGAAAGTGCAGTGTCTCCAATTGCCACTCACTACCTGGCGTTGAAGGGAGCTGCTGACCTGATCGTCATTATCACCGAGGTTCGACTGAGGAGTTTTAGCTATTATTGTTATCCTCATTGATTCCTGGACAACACTCCTGTGTGTAGTGTTAATGGGGTCCCGTGTCGTGCAGCCAGAGACAGTCTGTCCGATTTATCGCCACTTTCTCCTTTGACCGATTTGTGACTATTTGCTGTCAGAAGCTGAAAACAAATAATTGCACTGAGAGACCTACGACTGTGGTTCTAGCAACAACCTGCAACCTGTTCAGTTTGAGAAACGTCCCCTTCTATTTTCAATATGAACCTGGGATGATAATCAACAATGTGCCATTCTACTGTAATACAAAGTCAAGCTACTTTACCGAGACTTGGTGGGTGGTAATAGATTGGCTTGATACAGTTTTAACCCCTTTACTGCCATTCGCTCTAATTCTGTTGCTCAATGCTTTGACAGTCAGATACATTTTAGTGACCAGTCAAGTGCGGAAGAGGCTGAAGAGTGAGAGCAAAGGAGAGAATCACAGAGACCCAGAGATGGAGAGCAGAAGGAAGTCTGTGATTTTGCTCTTCACCATATCTGGGAATTTCATCCTCCTCTGGTTCATCTATTTTTTTAATTTCTTATATTATGTCATTGAAGGAATCGATCCTGTCAATTACTCACCTCTTCTGCGCCACTTCGGTATTGTTGGGTACATGCTTCAGAGGTTAAGTTCTTGCACAAACACATTTATTTATTTAGCAACATTGTCTAAGTTCAGAGCAAAGATCAGTAATGCAGCAAAATCTCTGGTTACACAAATTCCTTGCGTTATGAATAAATAAAACTGCTCAGTGAAACCCACAGAAAACCTACCATTCCCAAACCATGGAAAGATGCTTTTCTTAATTTATTTATTCATAAGATGTCCGTCCCTAGTTGCCCCCCTTGAGAAGGTGAGCGTGAGCGTGAGCGTGAGCTGCCTTTTTGAACCACTGCAGTCCATGTGCTGTGGGTTGACCCACAGTGTCTCTTAGGGAGGGAATTCCAGGGATTCTGACCCACCGACACTGAAGGAACCAGGATATATTTCCAAGTCAGGCTGGGGAGTGGCTCGGAGGGGAACTTGCAGGGGGTAGTGTTCCCATGTACCTGCTGCCCCTTGTCCTTCTGGATGGAAGTGGATCGTGTGTTTGGAAGGTGCTGCCTCAGGATCTTTGGTGAATTTCTGCAGAGCATCTTGTGGATGGTACACACTGCTGTGACTGAGCGTCGGTGGGGGGAGGGAGTGGGATGTTTGTGGATGTGGTGCCAATCGAGTGGGGGGGGTGCTGCTTTGTCCTGGATGGTGTTGAGTGTTGTTGGAGCTTCCCCCATCCAGGGCAAGTGGGGATTATTCCATCACATTCCCAACAGAGAGTCCTTATCCCAGAGTAGGGAGGGAGTTGAGCTGGGGACCTGTGGATTCCACTTTGAAGCTCTTTGGAAAAGAATTGTCCAGAGAAGTGGAATTTCCTACTGAGTAGTTCTTATCAGCTTGGAACCCTCTGTAAGTCTCCATCAAAATCAAATCCATTGGGGGCGGGGGGCCGTTCTGATGAAATCAAATTGAATAGTTCATCAGAAAATGCTTGACTATAAAATACTCAGCAATAATTTGATAGGCCCCATACTCACATCACAAACAGTAAACTGGCTTGTTTTGACATCATAAATTGTGACGGGTGATTACATGATGTTAACATAACCCACCCAACAATTTATTTCTGCAGCAACATTGTCCAGGTTCAGAGTTAAATTCGGTGACAGGGTGAAATATCTGGTTGCATGAATTCCTTGTATTGTGAATGAATAAAACTTATGTATAAAAACAAATGGCTGTGCTCCCTGTTTCTCAGCATCAAGCCTACCAATTGCCATGGGCTGCTACTCCAATGCAGTCCCAAACATAAACTTCCTCTCTGGGAGTGAGGAGTCAAAATAGGGCAACATGGCTCCTTTGCGTGGAAGGTGATACAATGCCACCCTCTGCTGGCCTGCCCACACCACTGCAAGGGGGGCTGGCGGAGGGTAAAAACACTGAAGGATTCAGTGAGAGAGAGAGAGAGAGAGGAGGCAGCAGGTCACAGCACCATCAATACAGACAGACATCCACCTGCACAGATACACACACACACACACACACACACACACACACACACACACAACTGGTGTAGACACGGCAGCAATTGTACTGAGGTCTCTCGTTGCAGAACACACAGTGGAGAAATTGTATCAGAGACAATAGGAACTGCAGATGCTGGAGAATCTGAGATAACAAGGTGTAGAGCTGGATGAACACAGCAGGCCAAGCAGCATCAGAGGAGCAGGAAGGCTGACGTTTCGGGCCTGGACCCTTCTTCAGAAATGGGGGAGGGGAGGGGAAGAGGGTTCTGAAATAAATAGGGAGAGACTCCCCATTTCTGATGAAGGGTCTAGGCCCGAAATGTCAAGCTTTCCTGCTCCTATGATGCTGCTGGGCCTGCTGTGTTCATCCAGCTCTACACCTTGTTAACACAGTGGAGAAATATTGTGCTTCCCCCTGCAATGTGGACATTATTTATCGTTGGGCGGCATTCCTAACATTTTACACGTTAAACAGAGTATTTCCACTGCAATCGTATCCATGCACCTTTGAGTGAACTGTTTCATGAGGAGACAGGGTGAATTTTATTCCACTTCTTGCAGCTTGAAATGTTTTCTGATGCACCCTCACAAATTCTAAGTGAGAAAGGATTCAAAGTTGGAGGGAATGAGGCCAGCACTGGGCATGTTCATCTCCTTCTCCAAATATCTCAGAGACAACATCGCAAGCATCGGGTAAAACTGCCTCTGTGTCTCCAAAGACATTCTTCGAAGAACGAGACAAACGAGCACTGTGAGAGATTCACAGACTTCCTTCAAATAGAAACTGCTGCTCATGCAGTGGCGTGAGGAGTCCAGCAGAGGGTGGCATTGTATCACTATAAACACAAGGGGGACACAGAATGCGAGAGAGACTGTGACTTTAATTCACCACATTTTAATTCGTTCATGTTTCCACCAGGAAAAAGAGATTCCCATTGCAGGCAGAGATGGACACACAGATATGTACACAGAGAGAGACAATTACAGTATGAGATGTCTGTGCTGGGGACAGTAAATGCTGCACACAGACATCCTAGTCACAGCAAACTCGGTTCCAGTCAGCAACTTCACGTTGAAATGTCATAACATCCAGACAGAAAATGTCACTGGATCTGGAAACTTGAATCTTATTGTCTTCATTGGCATTAAGCATCTTCCATCAGCGTTGCGTAGAGCTGTACAGCACGGAAACAGACCCTTCGGCCCAACTTGTCTATGCTGACCAGTATCCTAAATTAATCTAGTCCCATTTGCCAGCATTTGGCCCGTATCCCTCTAAATGCTTCCTATTCATGTACCCATCCAGATGCCTTTTAAATGTTGGCATTGCACCAGCCTCCACCGCTTCCTCTGGCAGCTCATTCCATACACGCACCACCCTCGGTGTGAAAAAGTTGTCCCTCAGGTCCCTTTTAAATCTCTCCCCTCTCACCTTAAACCTATGCCCCTCTAGTTTTGGACTCTCCCCTCCCCGCTGGGGAAAAGACCTTGTCTATTCACCCTATCCATGTCCTTCATGACTTACAAACCTCTATAAAGGTCACCCTTCAGCCTCCGACGCTCCGAGGAAAACAGCCCCAGCCTATTCTGCGCCTCCCGGGAAGCGCAGCTGATCCTTGGTAATGATACGGCTGGATCGCAGGTGGGAGTGATGTTTGGGGTGGGTTGAAAACCTAGTCTAAAAATCAAACAACTAACGAGTTACAGGAAATCATCTAAATGCACTGCATAGCTCCGTACCTCAGCTACACCTTGATCCACGAGTCTTTGAAATGTGGCGGGAATTCCTTTAATCCCACACTGGCATTATTTATTTGGTGTAACTGAGGCAGATATCACTGTCGTATTCCATGTTAGTAGAAATTAGCAGCGCCCCATCAACAGATCCAGCTTCAAACGGAATAAAGGTACTACCAATCTGACTATGGAAATGGATACAAATTGGCCTTCCTATAAGTTACACAAAGCCTGGTTGATCCGTCTAGTTTAGGAATGAACACTGATGGTAACATCCAGCTGTTCTGACTTTCATGCACTTGGGGGGGTGGGTTGGTCAGCTCAGTCGGTCTGTTTGGGTCTAACAACAGCGTGGGCTCCATGCCCACGCCAATCCACGAAGGACTGACCTTCTGAATCTCTCTGGATGGGTACACAAACAGGAAGGGTTTAGTGGGATATGGGACAAATGCTGGGACACGGGACTAGATTGATTTGGGATATCAGGACCAGTTGGACCAAAAGGATCAGTTGCTGTGCCCTATGACTTTCCCTTCGCCTGATGCACTGTTTAAACCACCATCAGTCATTCTATTGTGGTCTGGGGAAACTATAACAGCTGATTTTCTATTGACAAACCTGATCAGGATGTAGTTTAATCTTCTGTCTTTTGCCTCTACCTAATGCAGTTGATTGATGGCCAGTTGTATATTTAATTGCGTACACAATTGCTACAACTTTCTGGGGTAACGTGTCAGAAACTAGCTCCACCGTTCAGGGAGCCATCGTAAATGTCAATGACTCAGTTCCACAATTACCTACAATTTACACACAGCCTGAGAGAAAGCACTGCCCTGAATACAAACCAGCATTCATTAGACATAGGCTAGAGCTAGACTAAAGCAGTTACGAACATCCAGTGTGAAACGCCACCAAATAAAACTCCAACGTCCTGATAAACCACTGCTGTGGATAGATACAGAAAGAACGGTGTTGATGGATGGAGGGAAAGATTGGCAAAGCAGCAGATTTTGTCAGCAGGGGCCCATGGGATAATCCTTTCGGACGGTTAGGATCTGCTGCTCCTTGATCCTCCTCCTCCAGGAACTTTGCACCTGCTTGTAGAAGGCACAGGGTGACTGGTACAGAGTTACAAAGTCACTGAGGTGCTGAGTGAAGACAGTAACTGCTGGCTTTTAACCGCAGAGAAAAAAAAGAGATAGACCCTTGACCTTGAAGGGGCCGAATGGCTTCTTCCCCCCCTTAGATATTCATATGCACAGGCGATTCAGCAACCTGGGAACCAACTACATAAAAAACTAAGAGCAGGAAAAGACCATTCAGCCCCTCTATCCTGCCTCGCCGTCTCATTATGATCACGGCCGATCTCATCTCCACTTTCTGGTCCGTTCTCTCACACCCTTCAACGCCTCCATCAAAAATCTGCCTAAACGTCCTTAAATTTTCTCAAAGTCCTCGCATGCTCTATACTCTAGGAGAGTGATTTCCACAGATAATGGAGCTGGGCTACACTGTAGCGCGGCCTTTGCCCGGAGTCCTACCTGGGGGGCTGATACAGAAGGGACAAGCTCAGGGGACTCAGGGTGACTTGGCAAGGTGGATCCAGAATTATCTCAGTGACGGCAGACAGAGGGTGGGGGCGGTTGGGAGAAGGCTGAGCGTGAGAGAGAGAGAGACAGGAGGCTCAGTGTGTCGTGGGGATCAGTGCTGGGCCCCTTCAGTGTGTCCGATATTCCTAAACCATGGAGCGGGTTGGGGGAGGTGCAGGATAGTATGCAAGTCTGTGGATAATACAGATTTGTCTGGGGGGGGGGGGGCTGGTGACAGGGAGGGGGAAGGTGTAAGGTTACAGGAGGATAGAAACGGGTCGGTCAGATGGAGTTTGACTGTGAGGGATAGGAGGTGATGCACTTTGGAAGAAGGGACAAGGGAGAACTCGGTGAATGGCAGGACACTGGGAAACTCAGAGGGCTCTTGGGGTGTTCGCCCACAGATCCCTGAGGGTGGCAGAGCAGGTTAATGCGGGAGTTAGGGAGGAATATGGGACATCGCTGTGGTACAGATTGTAAGAGCAGGGAGGTGTTGTTGGAGCTGTACAGGGCCTTGGTGAGGCCCCCGCTGGAGCACCGTGTGCAGCTCTGGTCCCCACACTATCGGAAGGATGGGATTGCACTGGACAGGATGCAGGGATAGATTCCCCGGGGCGGAGCGTTTCAGCAATGAAAGGAGGCTGGATTAGCTTGGGCTGTTTTTTTTTGGAGCAGAGAAGATTGAGGGGGTAGAAGTGGGACTGGCACAGGTGGCACTGTATGTTTGGTGGGACAGGCTTGATGGGCTGAAGGGCCCCTTCACGACTGTACAATACTATGGCCGGGCACAAGGTCATCAACAATTAGTCACAGACCAATCGGCTACTGCCTGCTAACCAACTCACCACATGTACGCTCCCCACCCCCTTGGCTCCAGCTCATCTGCAACTCAACATCCCCCACGAGGCAGGAGGGTGATGGAATACTCCCCACTTGCCCCTGGATGGGGGCAGCTCCAACAACACTCAAGAAGCTCGACACCATCCAGGACAAAGCAGCCCCTGCTCGATTGGCACCACATCCACAAACATCCCACTCCCTCCCCCCACCGACGCTCAGTCGCAGCAGTGTGTACCATCCACACAATCGGAAGATGAGACGGTCTAAAGACAGTGATTCGGAATTCATGTTCCTCTTAGACACACAGCAACGAATGAGGTCAGATACAGACACGAGTCCGTACTGTCTGCGGGCCTTGAGAGAGACAGAGACAGAGAGAGGCGACTGCAGGATTGGAAGGAGGTGGCAGAGATGGGGAGGGTGTACGAGCTGGAGGGGGTTACAGAGATTCGGAGGGGGCTAGGGGCTGGAGGTGGGGGGGGGAGTGTGACAGAGATGGTGGGGGGGGGGTACACAGAGGGAAAAACCATTTGAAACGGAAGGTACTGGGGGAGTAGGTGAAAGCCCTCATTCCATGGCGTTGCTGAATGAACCAGACACAGCCCGAACATTCAGAAACAGGTGTTTTATTGAGCCACGGAGACATTCCAGACAGTACAACCATCAGCCTGAACTGAAAAGCTGGCGTCTGCACGTTGCGGAGGTCACAGCCTTGACAGGGCACCATACTGATAAATACAGGCCTCCCTCTCTCACACTCACTCAGGCACACGGACAGAGTCTCTCTCTCTCTCGGGACTGCAGCACGGCCTCTGACAGTTCAGCACCAGGCTCGGTTCACACGGCAGCCTTCGCTGCTCCAGCTTCCCGGAACGATGCGATCCTCTTCTCCATCTCTGGGCGGAAATGTCGGATCAAACCCTACAACGAGAGGACACCCATTAGAGCTGGAACGACCAAGGAGGGAGGAACAGAGAACACGAGATGGAGGTGGAGGTAGCGGGGGGGGGAGACAGAGAGACAGACAGAGTAGACAAGGAGAAAGGACAGAGTGAGGGAGAGTTGGGGGGTATGGCTGCAGTGAGATATCATGATCACCTCAATCTGAGTGAGATGGGAGTTGTACCTGTGCTGGCCAGGCTGCTCCATCGCCCAGGGCACAGATGGTGTGTCCCTCGATCTGCTTACTGATCTCCCAGAGCATGTCAATCTCTGCAGGCCGAGCATCCCCCCTCACAAACCTCCACAGCATCTGGTTCATCCAGTCTACCCCTACAGAGAGGGAAAGAGAGCGGGGTCAGAGAGCGCGAGGGGGAGGGGGATCAGAGAGCGCGCCGGCCCGGGGAGACGGAGGGGGATGAGAGCGCGCGCCGGCCCGGGGAGACGGAGGGGGATGAGAGCGCGCGCCAGCCCGGGGAGACGGAGGGGGATGAGGGGGAGCGCGCCGGCCCGGGGAGACGGAGGGGGATGAGGGAGCGCGCCGGCCCGGGGAGACGGAGGGGGATCAGAGAGCGCGCCGGCCCGGGGAGACGGAGGGGGATCAGAGAGCGCGCGGTGCCCCCATCCCCACCTCGGCGATCTCAGTGAGTCGGAGGGAGCTTACCTTCGCGACACGGCGTGCACTGGCCACAGCTCTCATGTTTGTAGAACTCCATCAACCGGGCTATACACCGAATCACATCCGACTGCAGGGAGCACAGGGGCCACATTAAACCCCACCTTCTTCACACAGAGTCAAGCTCCCTCTACACTGCCCACCCCCTCCCCATCAAACACTCCCAGGGACAGGGACAGCACGGGGTTAGATACAGGGTAAAGCTTCCTCTACACTATCCCCCCATCAAACACTTCCAGGGACAGGGACAGCACGGGGTTAGATACAGAGTCAAGCTCCCTCTACACTGCTCCCCCCCAATCAAACACTCCCAGGACAGGGACAGCACGGGGTTAGATACAGAGTA
>JAHRHZ010000240.1:246570-266974 GCA_024137785.1 Ginglymostoma cirratum | reverse complement strand
ACACACACACACACGTGAATCGTTATTATCTTGAACAGGAGTCATTTGGGAATGATATTGCCAAGAGGGAAAAGAGGAACAGTCCGCTCTGTTCACAGATACTTCAGCTCGCAGTCAATCCAGTGCCCGGAATGACAGCTATTAGTCAGAATGGCAGAATGTCATCAGATGCACACACACTTTACTTCTGCGTGCTAAAAATCGCCCGGGTCCGACCATACCGTAGCTGATCGGCTCACCAGCCATCTTCGGTATCTTAATCGGGACAGCGTAAAGAGCTGTGTTTTTATGTGAGATATCTCAACCTCTGTAATCCTCTAAATGCTTGAAATTACCCATACCACTCTCCGATTGGAGATTCTCCTTAACATCTGCCTCAATAAAGTGTGGAGATTCTAGCCTGAACATGAATTCCCTTCGTTTGTTTAATGCCTGTTGTAGTTAAAGCAAGGAGTTGCAGATCCTGGAGATCGAAACGAAAAGACAGAAATCGCTGTCGAAAATATTGAGGTCTGCCAACTTCTTCACGGTGAAAGTAGAGTGAAGCTTTCGAAACCAGTTATTGTTCTTCAGAACTGTGAAGTACTGATGCTGATGCTGCCAAACCTGCTGAGCTTCGCCAGCCATTTCTGATTGATTGCAGACCAAATCACTTGGTCATGATGATGAGCTTTCTTTCGTACGTTTGAGAAGCAGACGGCGGCGCCGTGCCCAGCGGTGGTGGTATAGTGGTGAGCATAGCTGCCTTCCAAGCAGTTGACCCGGGTTCGATTCCCGGCCATCGCACGCCCGCGCTTTTTAAATCGCTTTTCAAAACAAATCAACCCATCTTCAACGAGTGAGATTTCAGCGCTCAATTGCCATGAAGCTCGGTGAATGTTTCATTCTGTCGGAAGACACACCCATCAGATTGTTCCCTCACTTTCATGATGATGCTTTCTCTGAGTTGCATTGTGAAATCAGCATCACGCGGCCTCTCGGAAGCATTCTCCGTTACTGCTTGCCATGTCTCGTTTCAATGTGGAATGGAGCACAGCGATGGTCTTCCTGGTTTTGTTAGAAAATCGAGGCCCTCCGCCCATCTGAAATTTGAAATTCTGACTGGAGCTGCTGGAAACACTGAACATTTCCAACAACTTGTTCAAACATGGGGAGGGAGGACGAATGTATCAGATCTATAGAAGTTTAAAATAAACTCGAGCCTCAAAACAATGAGAGGTCCTGACTCTTCCATTTTTCGATGATATTAACGCTTTCGATATTTCAACGTGTTCAGACTAACGTCCAAGTTTTTCTTTCCGAAACGCTACTCAATTTTGAATGAAAATGGAACTGGCGAAGCTGACAAATGTCCACATAATATTCGTCATTGTGTACAATCGGTTGTTTTAATATTCAATCTTAAAATGTTCCACAGTGAGTGTTCAGCGCACAGACAGAATGCATTTGCTGACATGAGCTGTTTCTGACACACGATGAGCGTTCAGGGGGCTGGTTGCTGTTCCGGCTGGCGAGCAATAGGGCTCACTAACCATCCGAAGAGTGAGGTCACAGATCGGAGAGATGGAGACAACAGACAATAATTATTGCCTTGCGTTGGACGTTGTGAGATATAAATAATAAGAAGGGGGGAGTTGTGAGGGGGAAGTAGAGGGCAACAGTTCCTGTTACGTTTTCTGTGCTGGAAAAATAAACTGTAACAACTCTGACAGACCGTGTAAAATTGCTTTAAGAGTGATTGATTTCCCCAGGCGAGTCAGCATAAATTTGTTAACGGAAAGGCGTGTCTGATGATGCTGACAGATTTTCGCTGAAGGAAGAAGATGACCGATGGAAAGAGAGGTTGTGAAATACATGAAATAAATTTACGATTCGTGCTCATGTGCACGGCGACAATAATTCATTTGGGACACTGCTCGTCTGAAGATGTTAGCTGCTTCAAAGCTGGTTTTAGGAAAGAGTTCATGCGGTTTTACTAACCAAAACATGTGGCATCTTCCAGCGCTGCAATCTGTCTCCAGTTCCTCGATCACATATTACTATTTCTACAGGTCCTTGACATTTCCTCAGCCTTCAGTATTGGTCACCTGATATCCTGGTATATATCACTGGTCTGGGATTGAATGTAAGCCATTGTACTCGGGGGTGACACTGCATTACTTGTTAGTAATTGGAGAGCTGTCCGTATACTGCAAGCAGATCCTCATCGTCTGGTCATCTGTGGAAAAAAACCTGTGAAATGGAATTTCATCCGGAGAATGGTAAGATTCCAGAAGAGATCACTCGTGAGAGATCTCTTGTCGTTTCTGCAGAGTCGTCAACATGAAACTGCACATTGATCTGAACTGTCCCCTCCAACAACATATTGTCCTGTTACTAGAACTCTGAGAGTAATTGTGATTTTGAGCAACTCTGTTGCAGTCCTAGTCCAGAATTGCATGTAAGACAAACTGATATACCGAATTTGCCTTTGCCAACGGTGTGTTTTGTAGAATGTCACTATATTAGAACAGTTCCTGTTTAGTAGTCAAGTAATTTTTCAATAAGTCAAGGTTTCCAATAAAGTTAGGCTATTCCAAGATAGAATGTTATTTATATTTCAATGATTGAATGGAAATAATGTGCGTTTTGATTCAAGCTTGGCAGTTTGACCAATCGAATTGCAACACCTAACACTTGCTTTTAAAACTAAAGGGACAAGTTGGTGTCAGACAATTTTCTTAATATATTTCCAGAAAGGTTGGTTTGATTGATAACATCCTCAATTTGGACAATAAATTTCCCCGCAAGTCTGAACAATGATGTTTACATGTTAGAGGACCATACATAGATGCATTAATCGTTATTATATTGGAAAGGAGTCATTTAGGAATGATATTCCTCATACCATCAACAGTCAGTTAAACGGATGATAAAGGCCAAGAATTAGACAAAACTGGGGACAGCGTATTTCCTGGGAGAGTGAGACCTCACTAACAGAGTGGGAGCTGGCAAGTCAGGAACATAATAACAGGCACACTCCGCTCTGTTCGCTAACATTTCACTCCTCGGTGAATCCAGTGCCAGGAATGACAGATATCAGACAGACAGAATATTATCAATGCGCACATTGCACTTGCACATCCTAAATATCGACCAGTTCCCATCCTATCTCAGGACGTCTGCCCCTCTGCCATCTTCGTTTTTTTTATTTGGGGCAGCGCTCAGCGCCATGCTTTTATCTGAGCTGTCTTAACTCTTGAACTATCTCTCCAAATGGCTCCAATTACTCAGATCACTCTCCAGTTTAAGATGCTCCTTGACATCTGCCTCAATGAATGAGCTAGGCTGTCAACTGAGATAATACCACCTTCAGTGGGACAAGCTTTGCTGTATTCAAAAGGAGCTGCGAATATTGGAGGTCGGGAAGGTAAGACCCAAATTGCTGGAGAAACACAGCTGACTCGGCAGCGGCTATCGGGATAAAGCAGAGTGAATGTTTAGATTACAGTTATTGTTCTTCAGAACTGAAGAGATCTGATGCCAATGCTGCCAGACTTGCTGATCTTGGCCAGCAATTTCTATTTTTAATTCAGCTTGAATCTCTTGATCATGATGATTGTGTTGTTGAGTGCATTCGGGAATGACCAGTAGCTCCATAGCTGAATGGCGGTGGTACAGTGGTGAGCATAGCTGTTTCTCAAGCAGTTGAATTGGGTTTGATTCCCAGCCATCGCTGTGTTGCACTTTTTAAGTGACTTCCAATGAGAAAAACCAAGTGGAAATCAATGAGTGTCATTCTCAGAAGTTTTCCAAATAACAAGACTGTGGACAGGCTGCTGGAACATTTCCAGCGCTGGGAAAAATCTGTGTGACCCAGTGCATGGTCAACTGAGACGTAGTAAGAGCTGCTGATGCTGGAGTCAGAGAAAACACAATTTCGAACCGGAGGAAGACCAGGGAAGCTGACGTTTTTCAGAAATGGGGGTGGAGGGGTGGAAGTGAGCTCTGAAATAAATAGAGAGAGGAGGGGTGTGGCTGGGAAAAGTAGGTGGAATGGTGATAAGCAGGTAGGCAGTGGTGGGGATTGGTCAGTGAGATGGGAGGAGCAGATAAGTGGGAGAGAAGATGAACAGGTTGCGGCTGGTGCAACTGCCCCCGATCAATGATCCCAATTGCTTTCAACTGTACCTCTTGCATTTCCCGCACCTCTGTCCTCACATCCCCTCCCCGCAACAAAAACAAAGACTGAATCCCCCTTGTCCTCATGTCTGACCTCGCTAACCTCCGGATTCAATGCATCATTCTCCGCCACTTCCACCACCTGCTATCTGACCCCACAGCCAAGGATATATTTCCCTCTCCATCCTTATCTGCCTGCCATAGGGACCACTCTCCACGATTCCCTCAACCACTCCATACTCCCCACACGCCCCACCACCCCCGGCAGTTTTCCCTGCAACCGCAGGAAGAACTGCACTTGCCCCTACACCTCCCCCCTCACCTCCAACCCAGGCCCCAAAAGACCTTCCACGTCAGACAGATGTTCGCCTGCACATTCGCTATAGTGGTCTATTTTATCCGCTGTTTCCAATATGGCCTCCTCTCCATCAGTGAGACCAAGCGGAGGCTCGGTGACTGCTTTGTCGAGCACCTGCACTTGGTTCGAAACAAACGATAACACCTTCCAGTCACAAACCACTTCAACTCACCATCCCACTCCCTGGACGACATGTCCAGCCTGGGCCTCCTCCAGTGTCACAATGATGCCATCGGAAACTGGAGGAGCAGCACCTCATATTCCACCTTGGGAGCCTACAACCCAATGGTCTCTAAGTGGACTTTACTAGTTTCAAAATCTCCCCACTTCCGACTTCATCCCACCACCAACCCTCCCTCTCATCCCCACCTCCTTGACCTGTCCATCTTCTCTTCCACCTATCCGCTCCTCCCACCTCATTGACCAATTCCCACCACTGCCTCGCTGCACTCACCTATCAACATCCCACCTAGCTTCCCCAGCCCCACCCCTCCTCTCTCGGTTTATTTCAGAGCTCCCTTCCTCTCCGCCGTTTCTGACAAAAGCTCCCAACCCGAAATATCAGCTTTCCTGTTCCTCTGATGCTGGCCGGCCTGCTGTGTTCCTCCAGCTCCACACTGCATTACCCCCAACCCCAGCTAGTTTGACAATTCTGAAAGCTTTGCCTTTCTCACTTTCCGGATTTTGATGTGTTTTCCATCAGACGGGACTCTTGGATAGGAGTGTGCAGTGGGAGGCCTCATTCTTACATTGTTGTAAACCATCGAGCTTTCCATCAGCTCGAGCTTTCTGATCATTGTTGGTAGACCGCAAGGAAAGGTGGAGGGAGTTAACTATGGGTTGTTTAAAACCCATCAATATCGAAGTGAAATGTCCGGGCCATTTTAGTTAGAAACCATTCAGGAATAAATCAATACTTGCCATCGGTGTTTAAAATCAAAAGGAATTAGATATGTTATTGATGGACAAACGGGAAATGTCCTGCTTCACATCCGTACTCGAAAAATAAATACCAGGCAACAGCTTTCTGATTGTGTAGGTCATCTTCTTGGACAATTATTCTCCAATTATTCATGTTTAATTCAATATGTCTGTGGGATCAGTAACTGAGTACAACAAAACAAAAGAGATTTTACCAAACACTTTTAGTAGCAATCTCATCAAACATAGAGGCAGAGAGAGAAGGGGTGGGGTAATAAAGATAGAGAAATAGAGAGAAGGAGAGAGAGAGAGAGTCAGAGACAGAGAACGAGAGATGGAGTCAATGAAAGCGGGACAGAGAGAGAGAATGAGAGGAAGAATTAGATGGCGAGAGATGGAGATTGAGAGCAACTGTGAGAAAGACAGAAAGAATGAGAGATATAGATGAAGACAGAGATAGACAGTGAAAGAATGAAAGAGGAGACACAGAGTAAGAAGGCAGAGATATGGAGCTAGGAACAGCTGCAGACAGAGAGATAGATAGAGGGAGTGGAAATAGAAACACACACACACACACACACACACACCAATGAAGAGATGACGATAGACACAGAAACAGAGAGGGACATAATTTTACAAACATTTTGAAGCTGATTTCAGTCCTTGACTGCTGCATTGGCTCTCCAAAGATAGCGGCTGTGAAATTTGAAACTTGATCTTTGTACATCCTTATATCACTCATACTGACCATCCTGATGTGGAATACGCTGAGACAGTTACCCATATAAACAGTTCCTCCCCATGAGGGGGCCAGGGCCTTCACAATCTATCTCTAACCTTTCACACTGCAGTCTCCATGTTATCACAGCCAGCACAATGAGTTCTGAGGATGGGTCACCCGATCCAAAACATTAAACTCAGATTTTTTTCTTCACAGATGCTGTTGGACCTGCTGAGCTTTTCCAGCAACTTCTGTTTTTGAGCACAACAAAGGATATCGTTTCTGATCATTAAATGAACCACAAAAATAGTTTTGCTCACATAGTGAGCAGCTGAGGTCTTGAATGCACTGCTTGAAAGTGTGGTGGAACAGAATCTCCTGAGGCGTTAAAATGGAATAGTGTGTTTATTTAAAAGTGAACAATATACAGCCTTCCCCAAAAGCTGACCATCTCACAGAGCGGTGATCCCTCAGTAGTGTCAGTCCAGCAGTGCAGCAATCCTTCAATGCTGCCTCTCTGACCATGGCAGTGCTC
Source organism: Ginglymostoma cirratum (assembly GCA_024137785.1). Taxonomy (NCBI): domain Eukaryota; kingdom Metazoa; phylum Chordata; class Chondrichthyes; order Orectolobiformes; family Ginglymostomatidae; genus Ginglymostoma; species Ginglymostoma cirratum. The sequence goes on along the minus strand of JAHRHZ010000240.1, from coordinate 260,278 downwards.
CCTCAGAACTGACCCTCTGTCAAGTCAGCTTCTCTCGAGTGCTGACATTCTCAGAGTGAACACTCCCTCTGAAAAGCCTTTCCAACAATGAAGCACTCTCTCAGGCCTGGATTCGTACTGTGCACGTCTATCTTTTTAATCGTTCACTCATGTAACTTAGGCATTGCTGGCTAGGCCAGCATTTATTGCCCAATTCCTGGTTGCCCTCGAGAATGTGGTGGTGAGCAGCCTATTTGAACAACTGCAGTCAATTTGCTGCAGTTATACCCACAATGCTGCTAGTGAGGGAATTCCCAGGAGGTGATATATTTCCAAGTCAGAATGGTGAGTGGCTTGGAGGGGAACATGCAGAGAGTGGTGTTCCCATGTATCTGCTGTCCATGTCCGTCTAGATGGAATTGGTTGTGGGTTTGAAAGGTGTTATCTAAGGAGCCTTGGTGAACACTGAGGATGGGTGAAAGAGAAACCCTGATTGCCTGCTCTGATCTCAATGAGCCAGTAGTGTTGGTCTTTATGAAGATTTGTTGCTCCTGTTCAGAGACAGTTAGAAGTTAACACCAATTAGGAATCTCATGTAGGTCTTTACAAAGTGAGTTTACCTTAGTACCTCCAAGTACTGATGCAGTGAGTAGCACTGTGTTGTTCTGTGCTTTCGACTGTTAATTCTGTTCAATTTCAACATTCTCCTAGAAATGATTGGTCATTTCCATATCCAACATGTTCATCACAAGAGTTCATTATGGACAGTTAAAAAATGCATTTCGTTTATCTGTCCCTTGAAGAACGGCCTTTGCTTCATTATAGAATTTCATTAAAATTAGTCTTCGTCCCATTTGTTTTGTTTCATCTTTCTGAATTGGACTTGCCATAAAACCTCTTGTCTCTGAACTGTTCAACCTGTGCTATTTTGTTCCTGTGAATTCTGATGGAAGATAGAGTAAATGGAGATTCTTGGGTCCAATTCCTTCTCATGGAAGCGATAAAGTCGCAAAAATGAGTTTTGAGAAAATGAAAACTCTTTGGATGAAAGTGGTATTAGCAGAAATATATAGGATATTAGCTCAGGTACAGGTTACACAGCAGTGGTTAATGTTTGTTTCAGATTGGAGCGAGTTATCAATCCCACAGATGTTCATTTTATGGCCTTTTTTCTGTCTGTTTTGACAATAAAATAAACAGGGAAGAGTAGATAACACCAGGACGGTATGATATGAACAGTCAAGATTGCATTTTTAATACAAAAATATACTTTAATCATCAATTATCTCACTGAGGTTACGTCATGCCTCGCTTTCAACATCAATACAATTAAAACGGAATCTTGACTACACATGACAGGAATAGACTTACATTCCCATTGAAGCCATGAGGAGACATCCAAATATAACAAACTCTTGGACTATTTGGCAGAAAGACCTCAGACAGTGGTCTTTCCCCACTGCTCCTTGGCAGCAGCAGCCCTCAGCTTTAGTGCATCCCTCAGCACTTAGTCCTGGACCTTGCAATGTGCCAGTCTGTAATACTTGGTCAGAGTCAACCCCTTGTTCTGGAAGATACAAGTTTTGGGCAGACCATAGAACATCTTTCACCATCTTGGTGGTCCTCCAGGCACAGTTGATGTTTGTCTTAGTGTGCATCGTGGTGAACAGACTGGAGAGCACAGAGTCCTCTGCCACAGAGCTGCTCGGGACAAACCTCAACAAAATTCAACTAGGCAGGCCTCATCAATCTCTCTGCCAGAGAGCTGGTGAGATTGTACACTTAAAAAGGTCAACGGTAATGTTGCCACAGTAAGTCAGGAATACCTGATGGTGGTTTAACTTGAGGGTTACCATGCATCAGACGAGGGGAGAGTCCTACATGGGAACTTCAGCTGGGTCCAGAATTGAACCCATGCTGTTGGCATCACTTTGCATTCTAAGATAGCCAACTAAGCTCAGCAAAGCTATTGCTCAGTCAGGAGTTGGTTCATTCATTGCCTGCACTTCACTCAATCTAGTCCACTGTATTTGTTGCTCACATTCGCTGGTGTTCTCTACATTTGGGGGACAGGAAACCCCGATTGGGTTCCCGCTTTGTGGAACATCTACATTCCGTTTACAAAAATGACCCCGAGCTTCCAGCTGCCTGCCACTTCAATACACTACAGTATTCTATGGCCAATATATCTGCCTGAGGCTTGCTGCTGTGTTCCAGCGAAGATCAGCACAAGCTAAAAGAACAGCATCCAATTTTCTGCTTGCAGACCCTTCAGACTTCAGGATTCAATATCAAATTCAATAAATTGAGGGCGTGAGCAACTTTATCCATGTCCTTTACCCACACCCCACTCCCCGCCCTTGTCATCACACGAGCTGCTTTCATCGCAATCAACATTCATCGCAATTGCCACCCAGGTTGATAGGGTTGTTAAGAAGGCGTACGGTGTGTTAGATTTTATTGGTAGAGGGATTGAGTTTCGGAACCGTGAGGTCATGTTGCAGCTGTACAAAACTCTGGTGCGGCCGCACTTGGAGTATTGCATACAGTTCTGGTCACCGCATTATAAGAAGGATGTGGAAGCATTGGAAAGGGTGCAGAGGAGAGTTACCAGGATGTTGCTTGATATGAAGGGAAGGTCTTATGAGGAAAGGCTGAGGGACTTGAGACTGTTTTCGTTAGAAAGAAGAAGGTTAAGAGGTGACTTAATAGAGACATACAAGATGATCAGAGGATTGGATAGGGTGGACAGTCAGAGCCTTTTTCCTCGGATGGTGACGGCTAGCACGAGGGGACATAGCTTTAAATTGAGGGGTGATAAATATAGGACAGATGTCAGAGGTAGATTCTTTACTCAGAGAGTAGTCAGGGCATGGAATGCCTTGCCTGCAGCAGTTGTAGACTCGCCAACTTTAAGGACATTTAAATGGTCGTTGTATAAACATATGGATGATAATGGAATAGTGTAGGTTAGATGGGCTTCAGATTAGTTTCACAGGTCGGCGCAACATCGAGGGCCAATGGGCCTGTACTGCGCTGTAATGTTCTATGTTCTAACACACTTTCACCCACAAATGGTCTCCATCACCACCTTTTCTTTCTCTCCAGCCTAGCATTATCTATCTGTCTGTCTGCCCAAATATTGCTCTCTTTGCCTGGGATCCACCTCAAACTATTGTTCACCCAAATGCCCTCCCTCACCCTCCCTTCCCACCTCTATCTTAAGCATAGATACCATCTTTCCTCGTTACAATCAGTTCTGAGGAAGGGTCACATAACCCAAAACAGTAAACTCTGCTTTCTCTCTCCACAGATGCTGCCAGACCTGCTGAGTTTTTCCAGAAATTTCTGTTTTTGTTTCAGATTTCCAGCATTCACAATTCTTTGTTGTTTTGTTTTGTATTTAATTCTTGTTTTGTAAATTCCAGAGAAGTCACTCATTTGTTGTGAATGAAAAATGTTAATGATATTACCAAACACAACACAGAGGTACACGAAATAATGAAATGACAGCTCTGGCAGAAAAAAAATCAGCAGAATTCGATAAGGAAGTTAATACGGAGGATGCGCATAGGTTGAGGAAACAGGCACTGCACTCTTTAGGATTTGTAAGAATGAGAGGCAATTTCATTGAGCTTTACAAAACGTTTCAAATGTGGATGCGAATCAGATGATTCCTTTGGCTGAGGAGTCCAGGACCAGTCTCAAAATTAGAAGTATGTTGTTTAAGATTAAGATAATAATATGAGAAATGCAGTGAGAACTCAGACGACCATGCATGCTCTGCATTTCAATACGATCATGGCTGATGCAAAGCATCAATGCTTCTTACTCACATCAATCTCCACAATCCTGGAGCCCACTGAGAATCTGAAATCTATTAATGTCTGTCTTAAACATACCCAAATACTGAGTATCCACAGCACTCTGTGTTTGTGAATGCCAATCGTTCACAAACTTCTGATGAAAATGAAGTAAATTGTCCTTATCTCAGACCGAAGTGGGGTTTCCCCAGTTTTATTAATTGTCCCCTTTGTTTCTACAGTCTCCAACCAGGGGAAATGTATTAACTGCATCCACAAGTCTACTCCTTAAAGTGTTTTGCACGTTTCAATGAGATCACCTCTCGTTTTTCCAAACTATGGAGAATGAAGGCCTAAATTTCCAAATCTCACTCAATAGAACGGTCCCACAATCCCAGGAACAACTCTGATGAAGGTCAAACGCGACAAAGAAAAGCAAAGGATAAAGATCTGAGACAAAAACAGAACGTGGTGGAGAAATGCAGCAATCCCAGTAGCATTTGTGCAAAGAGATAAACAGAGTTAATATTTCACAGTTAACATTTATCTAGACGGAGAGTGGGAACAGGACTGAGATCAGTGAAGTATCTGGAAGGACAGTAACAATAGGAGTGAGGTCAGTGATTGTCTGGGATGAAGAGTGTTAATGAAAGTGAGGTCAGTGATGTATCTGGGTGGAAAGTGACATTAACAGTGAGGCCATTGTTGGAAGCCTATCTTGTTCACTGAGTCCCCTTCCCTCAGGAAAAAGGCAGTGTGTAATCATCACTTGGTCCTTCATATAACTGCAGATCCTGGGCAGCCGGGGAATGGGGGATGAATGCTGACCTCAGCAGCAATGTACGGTTACTGAATGAGAAGAAAACAGTTCAATCTGTGGGGGAAATGTTCTTGTTTAAATAGTCCAGCGCCTACCTAGAGTACAGAAGGATACCTCTGAGGCATAATTTCACACTTGGAATAAACTGTCTTGAAGCAACATTGGTTGAAGTATTTTGTGATTCCAGCGTGAGGCTCACGGTGTTGAATGGACAGTGCTATTGCTGGCAGATTCCAGATTCTGTTTTTGTTGTTTCATTATGATGTACTGAGCAGCAACACTCCTTCATAATTGGGATTAAATTTGCTATTGTAATTAGTTTGTTCATCGACAGAAATTTGAAAAGTAGCAACAAAGCTGAACGATGCTGTAATCTCGATCTCCCCAAGGAGCTTCCAGACTGTATAAGGCAACATCTCTGGGAATGTATCAGCTCAGAGTTTTAAACAAGAATCTTGTCAGCTGCCTGAAGGGACAGATCACTTCGCACAGAGAAATGCTTCGACCGATTCAGCACGTGGAGAAGGCGTTCTACACCATCCTTGCATTTACTGGCATCCCTGGTACGGCGTTATGACAGCTGAACTTGTTTTAATCTGCTGCTGACCTGTTTTCTGGTTTTATCTTTTGAACAATAACATCTCCAGCACACTGACTGGTCAGCTTTATCCAGACACGGGAACAGTGACAGCAATTCACTGAGCAGCAGTCTCGGTACAATTCTCCAAAGACAGAGACTCACAACTTCACTGCTGCTGCAGCATTTTCTGATCTCAGTGTTCTCTCATCTGTTCCAGTTTCATATGGTTTGAAGGTATGAGGAGAGATCAGGCAAGTTAGTTCTGAACAAGGGTCACTGGACCCGAAACGTTAACTCTGCTTTCTCTGCCACAGATGCTGTCAGTCCTGCTGGGCAATTTCTGTTTTGGTTGCGCAAATGAAATCTGTTTTCTCAAGAATTTAAAAGGTTAATGGATGGTATGAGCAAAGTCCTACCAGAAATTTGAAGGAAAACACAGTAAAATATATACTATTTCCGTTGGCTGGGGATTCTAGAATGAGGGAGCATTATCTGAGAATGAGGGGAAGAGTGTTCAGGAGAGATGTAAGGAAGAACTTCTACACACAAAGGGTGGGAGATGTTTGGAACTCTCTTCCACAAATGGCAAGGGATAGTAGATCAGTTGGTCAATTTAAACGAGAGAGATTTTTTAAGCAAAGGAATTGAAGCACATGCTCCCTGTTTTGCTTTGTAAAGCTTCATCCAACTTCCATCCCTTCTGGAAATTCACTGCTCCTCACCGTGGCTGGCCAATGGATTCAAATCTTGACAGATTACTCTCCTGATTTATGCACATTAAGACTTTTGTCATGTACAGTGTAAATATCACAGCAGTCCTAACACTCACATGTTGTCACAAAGAGAGCCCTCCATTGTCTCTTATGCTGCATTTGTGCAGCAAACATGGCGTTGTCTTGTTTGATATCTTTCACAGGTTCTGATGACCTGTTTCCTGGTCCTGCTGTGGCTCCGATCAAGACTTGGTCCAATGCAGAGAGCAGGGAATGACTTTATCCAAGCAGAATGGGAGAGCTTGGTCTATCAACAGTCCAATCACCAGCCCTATGATTGAGTTAAGAGTGATGTTTCTAATGGAGCTCTGCTCCGACCAAGGATGGAGCTGAGAGCTTTAAGAATCTAATACACAGTCATTCAAAAAGTAACATTGCAACCAAACAAACTTCCTTCTGCTCTACTAGGATGGGCTGTGATCTCAGTCTCTGTCCAAGCTCCATAATCTCTGGAGTGATTGAGCTGGAGGACAATCTGAGGTGGGTGAAAGTCTTAAAATTTAAAATCACTCAACCCCAAACCACTTCCACTCGCACAGTACGCTGGCTTTTGGTAGTAAAATGATATCGTTGCTCTCTGGAATAGGCAGGGGGAGTTTATGATCAATAATTCACCATGTTTCTTCCCATTTTCCTTCCACAGTTAATTTTCTGGCAATTGTTATCCTTTCCCGGGGAAAGTGTGGTGTTTCACCTTGCACTACTCGCTACTTAGTGGTGATGGCAGCTGCTGATCTGATGGTCATTTTCATTGATGTCATACTGAGGAGATTTCCTTTATATTATTACCCACTGTGTTTCCTGGACATCACTCCTGTGTGTAGTGTTGCTGGGGCCCTGTTTCGTGCAGCCAGAGACTGCTCTGTTTGGTTCACGGTGACTTTCTCCTTTGACTGATTTGTGACTATTTGTTGTCAGAAGCTGAAAACAAAACATTGTACTGAGAAAACTGCGACTGTGGTTCTAGCAACAACCTGTACCCTGTTCTGTTTGAAAAATATCCCCTTCTATTTACAATATGAACCTCGGATGATAATCAACAATGTGTCATTCTATTGTCAAACAAAGTCAAGCTACTTTACTGAGACACAGTGGATGGCATTAGATTGGCTTGATACGGTTTTGACCCCTTTACTGCCATTCGCTTTAATTCTGTTGCTCAATGCTGTGACAGTCAGACACATTTTAGTGACGATTCAAGTCCGCAAAAGGCTGAAGGGTGAGAGCAAAGGAGAGAATCGCAGTGACCCAGAAATGGAGAGCAGAAAGAAGTCTGTGATTTTGCTCTTCACCATATCTGGGACCTTCATCCTCCTGTGGTCAATCATTGTTCTCCATTTCTTATACTATGTCATTCAAGGAATCAACACTGCTGATTACCCACCTTTGCTATATGACTTCAGTAAAGTTGGTTATATGCTGCGGAACCTAAGTTGTTGCACAAACACATTTATTTATGCAGCGACATTGCCGAGATTCAGAGCAAAGTTCAGCAACGCAGCAAAATCTCTGCTAACATGAATTCCTTGCATTATGAAGAAATAAAACTCCTCAGTGAAGCCCATAGGAGAGTTCTTTTGTGTCCAGACCATGAAATGATTTTTGTTTATTCACCCATGGAGGTGGGCATCACTGACTCCGGCCAGCATTTAATGCCCCGTCCCTAGTTACCCACAGCCTTGAGCAGGAGTTCATGAGGGGCCTTCTTGAATTGCTGTGGCCCATGAGCTTTGGGTTGACCCAGAATATTGTTTGGGAAGGAATTCCAGAATTTTGACCCAGTTACAGTGAAAGAACGGCAATATATTTCCAAGTCAGGATGGTGAGTAGCTGGGAGGGCAGGGGTGGAGCGGGGTGGGGGGGGAGGGGGGAGGGGGCTGTTCCATTGTATAAGCTGCCCTTGCCCTTCTAGATGGAAGTGGTTGTGGGTTTGGAAGGTGCTGTCTGAGGATCTTTGGTGAATTTCTGCAGTGCATCTTGCACATGGTACACACTGCTGCTACTGAACTTCAGTGGTGGAGGGAGGGGATGTTTGTGGGTGTGGTGCCAATCAAAGCGGGGCTGCTTTGTCCTGAATGGTGTCAAGCTTCTTGGGTCTTGTTGGAGCTGGCCCCATCCAGGGCAAGTAGGGAGTATACTATCACAGCCCTGACAGAGAGTCCTTAATCCAGTGCAGGGAAAGAGTTGAGCTGGGAAGCTGCAGATTCCCCATCGTAACACAATCCAGAGGAATTGTCCTGGCAAATGGAATTTCTTACTCAGTAATTCCTGTCAGCTTGGAACCCTCTGTAAGTCTCCATCAAAATCAAATCCTTCAGAGGGTTCTGATAAAATTGTGTAGTTAATCAGGAAGTGATTAACTATTAAATACATGGTCTCACTGCTCTGTAACAATTCAACAGACGCCATAATAATTTCACAAACAGCCAACTATGAGCTGTTTTGATGTGAGAACTTGTGGCAGGCAATTACATGGCATTATTAAAACCCACTCACCAGACATTTATTTCTGCAGCAACATTGTCTGGGTTAGGAGTAAAGTTCAGTAACACAGTAAAATATCTAGTTGCGTGAATTCCTTGCATTATGAGAAAAAATTCTGTATGATAACAAATAACAAAGTAGGGGTTCCCTATTTTCCAACATCAAGCTTCCCAACTGCGATGGGTTTCTACGTCAATGCAGTCTAATCAAAAATTTCCTGTCATGCAATGCAGTGTCCAAATGGTGGAAAGGGATACAATGCCATGCCCTGCACTGGGCATGTTCATCTCTTTCTTCTCATGTCTTAGGGACAACATCACAAAGGATCAGGCAAATCTGCCCTGTGTCTCCAAAGACATTCTTTGAAGAACGAAACAAATGTGCAATGTGAGATATTGACACACCCTGTGATGGTGCCTCCAAAAAAAACTTCTGCTTGTGCAGTGGCATGGGTAGTCCAGCATATGGTGGCATTATATCACTTTAAACACAAGAAGGGGAGAGCGAGAGAGACTGAGAGCCTTTTATTAACCACATTTTATATCATTCATTTAAACTTCCATGAGGACATAGTGATTCCCAATGCAGGCAAAGATGGACACACACACACACACACACACACACACACACACACACACACACACACAACACACACACAACACACACACACACACACACACACACACACACACACATATGGAGAGACACATCAATGTGACCAGCAACATTTTCACCTTAAACACTAGATGGACAGATGGAGACAGAGGGGTTGAACCCCATTTCAAAAGCTTCACCCCCACTGTACAGAGATATAGGCAGAGATACGCACAAACATAGATACATACTGATACATTAACACTCAACAGACACACACAGAGATAGACAGAGATACACACAAGCAAAGGGACGCTCTGTAATAACACACTAACACGTACACATATACCTACAGACACACAAAGATAGCCACTCACAAGATGCACAGACAGGAACACACATAGACAGACACACATGCACAGATAGAGAGACAGAAGCACACATAGAGGGACACAGAGATACATGCATGCACACAGAGACAGACACACACACGTACAGCGATGGACAGAGGCGCACACCTACATAGACAGAAACACACACCGATAGACACAGAGACATAAACACACATACATAGACACTCACAAACACACACAGACACAGGCATACAGACATACAGATATTGCCAAGAACAGCAAAAGTGAAGCCTCTAATAGAATTCCTTGTTCCTACAACTAAATGAGAAATTTGTAGACTTTTTAGGAATGTGTGAATTTACTGAAAATTTGTATATAATTTTAGCTGGAGAGCTGTGCCTTGAAGAAATTTGTGAAGGAAACGAGCAAAAGTGCTTTGGTGAACAGAACATGGGGCTGCCTTTGAAAGGATGAAGGCAGTTTGAATAAATGAATCAGTGTTGGCCATCCCTGATTTTTACAGACTTTTCAAAATAGCAGTTGATGCTGCTGACTTGGGGCTGTGTGCTGCCTTGTTACAGGACGATGGATCACGAATAGAGAAACCCGTTGGGTACTTCTAAAATCAATACCAGTCATAGGAAAAATACTGTCCCATTGTAAAAGTGTCTTTGGGATTGCTATTGGTTCTTCAAACTATATCAAATTATAACTTTCAAATCTATATCCAGTAGAGAACAAAGAAATGCTAAGTTATACTGATCATAATCACGACGAATGCAAAACTATTCCAATGGAGTCTTTTGTTGCAAATATTTCATGTGAAGATCACGCGCATTACTGGAAAACTTAATGTAATTGCTGATGTATTGTCCCAAGTGTCAAATGCTGGAATAATGAAAGGTTTACGGAATGCTAAGATTGTATAACATTGTAAAAGGGGAGAAAGAATAAATGGATTACAGTCTTGTTTGTTAGTTTCTTTTTATACATCATGTATTGTGTAAATAAGTATACTTTTGAAATGGCATTTCATTTTTCTAAGGGCAGCGGCATATAAAGACCACTTTTTGAAAAATCTGGAGTTTAATTGTGGACTAAAATGAGAAACGATCTACTTTAAAAATTTAGGATTAGTGAATGATTGCTACAGGGTTTGAAAACAATTCACCTGTCAGTGAAAGTGATCCGTAAATGATAAGAATTATTTATAGATGGAGCATTGGTTTGCAACAAGAAGCTGATTGGTTGGTGAAATAGTGACCAATTATCAAGGACAAAGGCTTTCTGCCTGCCAACAGCGATGTGATTGGTTGTCAGGCACCTGAACAGCTTGGGGCTCTGAACAAGATACACAGAAGCCTTCAGACCTCCACCTGCTCAGAAGCTCTCTCTGTTCTCTGCAGTAAAAGCTACTTTAAGCCTGAAGAAAACTGGTATATATTTGCTTCAGCAGTTCCTATGAGCTCTGCCTTTCAATGAGAATCTTTGAGGCTGTTTATAAGTCTGAACCAGTCCTTGTGCCTCTTGTAAATCAATGAGGTCCTCTGGTGAAGCAGCGTTCCCATCAGCACAAGAACCAATACAATCATCTCATCTTCCATGTGAAGAGAAACCACAGACCTTCCTTCTCAATCGTTCCCACCATGCATAACACCCATCGCTTTATCTCCTGTGCGCATGTTTAGTGGAGGAATGTGTGTGTGTGTCTATTTGTGGGTGAAGCGGTGTGTGTGTGAGAGATATGTATGCGTCAGGGTGAGTCTCTAAGTGATCATAGTTTTAATTTATTGCATTGTAGACTGATGGCTCATAATAGTTTATCTATAGCTGGGGTCTAATTACTTGTAGTAAATTGTACGTTTCAATCAGTAGAGATTGGCCCATGCTTTCTGCTAACCTTGGTCACGACAGATAACTTGAGGAATACTTTGTATATTTTTTATATCATTAACTTTTGTAACAACTGCGAGAATAGTCTCTGCTGCAGACACTGTCAACATCAAGAATCCAGGTTCAAGACCTACCGCAACCAGGAGTCCGTGCCCCAGGCCTAGTGCAGCCCTCAACTGCATTAATGACTCAGCGCTTATGGCTATAAATGAGCTGCTATGTTTGCTGTTTGTAAACCGGGTGAAGTTAAGAATGTTGACTCCTTGTAAATGGTGCCTGTTGATTCATAGATTGCCCCAACGTAGAGTGTATTGTCCCTGGCTGTAGATACTGGGATTTTTGAGAAGGTCAGGAATTCTACGCAGTGGTGAAAGGATGTTTCACCACTAATCTTCATATTTTTTTAAAATCTGTGGTGGAGGTAGTAAGTATTTCAAATTACTGTCAATTATTTCAGTGATGCCTGCAGGTTACTGTCTGGAAAATTAATTTGGAAAAATAAAGTACAGTAAACAGCTTTTGGTACAGGAAAGGATTTGTTTCCAATTGAATTTTGCTTAAAGCAGGTGTCACTCTGAAAGGAGTCCTACATAAAAAGAGTATTTTTTGTTTTGCAAAATATTCAAGGGGTGCTTTTCCATTGGCAAATCTGTGTAAAGAGCTCAAACTAAAAAGCAGAACATTCTGGGGGATAAAACCCAGCAATCAGGAGGCATCTTTGGAAAGAAATAGTCATATTTCAGGCCAATGTCACTTTGGATTTTATAAAAGGTGTTCTGTCTCTCTGTCTCAATGTTTTCTCTCTATTGTTATATACTTCTCTATCCTTCCCTTTTCTGTTTGCTGTCTTTCTATCTCCTTCCCTCTGTAACTCACTGCTTTCCTTAACTTCCCAATGGCCTGTGGCAGTGCACCTCTGGGTCATACTCCTGCTCCTCCCTCTCTCTTGCCCTCACTTTGTGATTCTTCTCTCCCTTTGTCAGTTCACCTATATTCTCTCCATTTTTTTTAATGTCATGGAAGTGGCATTTGCTGTACTGACATATCATTAATCTAATTTTATCCCTCTCCTTGATGTGTTGTGGTAAATCAGCTCCTGAAAGTATCACTATCAAACATGTTACTCTGACTGCTGATAAGAAAACATTTCACAGTGCTATCTCCCTCTTTTCTCTCTCTCTCTTTTCTCTTTTAGGCTCCATATATCCCAATTCCCCACTGAAATGCCTCCCTTCCTCAAACTTGCACTCCTGCTATAAGAAAAGCAAATTGCTTCAGATGTTGAAGACCTGGTAGAAACATTGAGAATGCCAGAAAAACTCAGCAACTTCTGTAGGGAGAGAAAGAGAGTTAATGTTTCAAGTCTGGTATGACTCTACTTCAATCACTTCTGCCGATTTCTATCTGAAGCTCATTTCCCTGTTCCTCTTTCTCCCACTCTCTCTGTCCCTTTACCTTCCAGTTTGACTCTCACTATCTTATCTCTTGCTGTCTCCCTTCACCACTTAATGGAAATGCATGCTATTTTGATTGCAGGTTGCTTGAACGTGAGGGGATTGTTACTGCAACAAGTAGGGATGAGGATCGCATGACTGATTGATTGAACATGTAGATGCTTTTTCAAATGGTTTGCTGTGTAGATTCCATTCCTGATTTCTTGGCCATGAACATCCAAACTGGTTGTGAATGTGGATTTTTAAAAAACTTCGTTCATTGAGATGTGGGCATCACAGGCTAGACCAGCATTTATTGTCCATTCCTAATTGCCCACAGGACAGTTAAGAATCAACAATATTGCTGTGGGTCTGGAGTCAAATATAGGCCAACCCAAGTAAGGACAGCAGTTTTCTTCTTTGAAAGGACTTTAGGGAGCTGGATGGATTTTCCTGGCAATCGACAATGGATTCATTGTCATCATTAGACTCTGAATTCCAGGTTTTATTTTTATTGATTTCATCTGCCATGGCAGGATTCAAACCCAATCCCCAGAACATTACCTGGGTAATGACCCCGATTGATTGGGTGTGTGACTACAGGTCCTGATTGTTTGAGAGTGACATTCAGATCAGCTTTTGATATATCTATAAGCAAGCAAACAATCGTATTTGAGTAGAGATAAAAGGTACTGCAGATGCTGGAGAATCCGAGATAACAAGCATGGGGCTGGATGAACACAGCAGGCCAAGCAGCATCATAGGAGCAGGAAAACTTGACGTTTCGGGCCTAAACCCTTCATCAGAAATGGGGGAGGGGAAGAGGGTTCTGAAATAAATAGGGAGAGAGGGGGAGGCGGATAGAAGATGGATAGAGGAGAGGATAGGTGGAGAGGAGGCAGACAAGTCGAAGAGGCGGGGATGGAGCCAGTAAAGGTGAGTGTAGGTAGGGGGGTAGGGAGGAGATAGGTCAGTCCAGGGAGGACGGACAGGTCA
>JAHRHZ010000240.1:229798-246170 GCA_024137785.1 Ginglymostoma cirratum | reverse complement strand
GACAAGGTCACCTCTCAACCTCCTATGCTCCAGTGAAAGAAGTTCAAGCCTACTCAGCCTCTCCTTATAACTCAGACCATCCATTGCCGCAACATCCTGGTAAGTCTCTTCTGAACCCTCTCCAGCTTAATAATATCCTTCCTATAACAGGGCGACCAGAACTGCACACAGCACCCTAAAACAAGCCTCACTAATGGCCTATACAATATCAACATGACTATCAAACTCCTACTCAAAGAACTGAGGAAGGAATGCAAGCATGCAGAACACCTTTTAACCACCCTATCCATATGATGCAAACTTCAAAAGAATTATGTACCTGAACCTCTAGGTCTCTCTGTTCTATAACACTACTCAAGGCCCTGCCATTAATTGTATAAGTTCTATCAGAGAGGATACAACTTACTATGACCAGTACAATAAGGTATGAAAAAGGAACAGGAGGAGGCCACTCGGCCCCTCAAGTCTGCTCCGCCATTCAACATGATCAGAGCTAATCAACATTCCTCATGCCAACTTTCCTGCCCTTTTCCTATTTCCCTTGATTCTCCGACTGATCAAGAAACTCTCTATCTCAGCCTTAAATATAAAGGACTTTGCCTTCACAGTTCTCTGTGGCAAGGAGTACCAAAGGCTCACAGCCTTCTGAGAGAAGAAATTCCTCCTCATCTGTGGCACCCCTTTATTGCAAGACCATGCCCATTGACTTAACCTATCACTATCTCTCTGTAAATTGTTCTTATCCCTATTGCAACATGGTTTTCTACCTATTCTTATGCTGTCTACAAATTTGGCTGCAGTACATTCGTTTCCTTCCTTCAAGTCATTAACAGATATTGTAGACACATGCAGTCCGGAACTGGTCCCTATGGAACACACTGGGCATAGAATGCCAACCTGAAAAGGAACCCCTTATTCCCATTTACTGTTTCCTGCCCATGAACCAATTCTCTATCCATGCCAATATATTGTGTCCAACCCCATAGGCTCTTATCTTATCACTTAACGTTTTGTGAGGTACCTCATTGAACGCCTTCTGGAAGTCTAGAATGCACTGGAAAGGGTTCAGAGGAGAGGCACCAGGATGTTGCCTGATATGAGAAGGCTCAGTTATGAGGAGAGACTGGATAGGCTGCATTTGTTTTGCTGACAGCAAAGGAGGGTGGGGGGGTGCATTTGGTTGAGAGATACAAAATTCTGAGCAGCATAGACAGAGTAGATCATGAGAATCTTTTCTCCATGAAAGCTGTGTCTAAGACCAGTGGGCATTAGGAGTAGGTGGTTTCAAGCGGATCTGAGAAAGAATTTTTTTTCATCCAGAGGGCTGAAGAAATATGGCTCGTGCTGTCTGAGAGGTTGGTGGAGGCAAATACGATAGTAACGTCTAAGACGCTCTGGAATAGCACTGCCAGGGCATAGTAGACCAAGTTAAGGAAAATGGGATCGGTGCAGTTAGTGTTTTTCAGTCAGTATAGACATAGTGAGTTGAAGGGCCTGTTCCTAAGCTGTTCGACTCTGTATCATTTGCTTTCGGAATTGTTTACTCATTTTAAAGTTTGAGGTTTTGAGTTCCTTGTATGTGAGGTCTCAGATATAAAGAAAATATTCTCCTGGATATTATCCCAAAATTATCTCGAGTATAAACTCAAAATCATAAAGGGGATAGCAGGAATATAATCCATCATATAATATGTATCATTCAGGACTCAAAGCAAATATTCAGGAATTATCCTGTGACCAAGCAAAATAAAAATGTCAATAGGGTTCAAGGTGTAACTGCAAAAGTCACATTAATATCCAAATTCCTGCAGAAAATAAGTACAATATCAAAGAGACTCACGCCGCAATAAAGTCCTGAATGATTCCAGCAATATGATCCAATAAAAGACACCAATAACTCCCAAAGGTAAAGTTAATGTCGTACAGTTAACCCCAATATCTTGCACAGTATAAAATATATATCACCCGCCATTTGAACATCATAGGGCATCAACCATAACAGTACGCAGAATATTAAGAATATCTCAGAATAACCTAACTTTATTGAAAAACTTAACTGATTGAAAAATTATTTAACTACTAAACAGGAACTGTTCAAATATAGTAACTCGACAAACCATACCATTGGCAAAGGCAAATTAAGTAAATTAGTTTGTCTCACATGCAATTCTGGACTTGGACTGTAACAGAATTGCTCAAAATTACAATTACTTTCAGAGTTCAAGAAACAGGACAATACATTGTTGGAGGGGACAGTTCAGATCTCTGTGCATTTTCAAGTTGACCAGGAAGGGCGACAGATCTGTAACTGGTTATCACTGATTGAAACACGCCATTCTCCAGATGGAATTTCCCCAGATGACCACATGAGGAAGATCCCTTCACACTATACAGATAACTCTCCCACTTCCAACGACGAATGTTTTATCATCCGTAAACCAAATATCGTATATCCAATTCCAAATCAGTAATATTTACCACGGAATCAGGTGAACAATATCGAAGCATGAAGAAAAATCCAGCAACTGTAGAATTCCGTGACTGGACTCAAAACTTTGACTCTACTATCTTCCCAGAAATGGCGTCAGACATGTTTGTTCTCCACAAATTTCTGGTTTTGTTTATGAATCCTGAGTAAACATTTTGAACCTGACTTTACAATCACAAAAATAAGAGTCTGTCGTCACCTTCCATTTTATCCACATTACCAGTCTGAGCTGTCACTTTGCCTTGCATCTCTCTGTCCGATCAGACTGGGCCAGGGAGTTGGTGACAGATTGCAGGAGAGAAAGACACCACTTGTTTGTGTCAGTCAAATCAAATGAACGCTTTACAAAAACCAGCTTTGAACGAGGATAGATATTCAGTAGAACATTATCTCAGCTGAACAATTTCAGTCAGGCGTATGCACATTAATCATATAATACATCTCGTCTACATCACAGGTAATCCCGGGTTATCTTCTTCCTTCAAAGGATTGTGTGAAAGTCCACAGAACCGTCTTTCCCTTACTAATAGCATGCTGACTCGCCTGAGTAAATCAATCAGTCTTGATCATGCATAGGATCTCAGATTTTTCCCAGCGCTGGAAATGTTCTAGCAGCCTGTCCCCAGTCTTATTATTTGAAAAACCTCTAAGAGATGATACTCATTTATTTCTGCTTGGTTTTTCCCATTAGAAGTCACTTTAAAAGTGGAATGCTGCGACGACCGGGAATCAAACACAGTTCATTGCTTGGGAAGCAGCTATGCTCACCACTGTACCACCATTCCTCTGCTATGGAGTTACTCATCATTCCCAAATGCACTCAACAAGACCATCATCATGAGCAAGAGAATCACACTGAATTAAAAATAGAAACTGCTGGCAAAGCTCAGCAAGTCTGGCAACATTGGCATTAGATCTCTTCGGTTCTGAAGAACAATAAATGGAGTCTAAACGTTCACTTTGCTTTGTCCTGACAGATGCTGCAGACCAGCTGCGTTTCGCCAGCATTTTGTGTCCTATCTTTCCGATCTCCAATATTCGCCACTCTTTTTATCTAAATACAGCAAAGGTTGTCTCAAAGAAGGTGGTATTGGGTTAGGTGATAGCCTACCTCATTCATTGAAGCAGGTGTCAAGGAGCATCTTAAACTGGAAAGTGATCTGTGTAATTGTCGAGTTAGTTCAAGAGTTAAGACTGCTCAGATAAAAGCATGGCACTTAACGCTGCCCTGAATAAAATACTGAAGATGGCAGAGGAGCAGATGACCTGATATAGGATGGGAGTTGGTTGATATTTAGGATGTGGGAGTGCAGTGTGCGCATTGATAATATTCTGTCGGTTCATCTGATATCCATCATTCCTGGCACTGGATTTACCGAGGGGTGAAATGTCAGTGAACAGAGCGGAGTGTGCCTGTTATTCTGTACCTGACACACCAACTCCCACTCTGTTAGTGAGGTCTCACTCTCCCAGGAAATATGCTGTACCCAGTTGTGTCCGACTACAGGCCTTTTTCCTTGCCTGAATTGACAGCTGATGGTCTGAGGAATACCATTCCCAAATGACTCATGTCCAAGTTGATAGTGATAAATATGTCTTGCATAAGAAGGCATGGACAGCAACTTGTTCTTAATTTCAAGTGTAAGGCATTGCAATCTAAGTGGTCAAACTGCCAGGCTTGAATCAAAATGCATTTTGTTCGCACACTATCGTCGAAATACAAAAAAGCGCAGAAATTTTGGAAGAATGTAATTCTATTGGAAAATGTAACTGATTAAAAGTTTTAGTAACTACTAAACAGCAACTGTTCCAATATATTAACATAGCATAAAATACAGACTTGACAAAGTCAAAATCAGTAAAATAGTTTGTCTCACATGCAATTCGGGACAAAGAATGTGACAGATTTACTCAAAATTACAATTACTTTCAGCGTTCTAGAAATAAGACAGGATTTTTTTTTGAGGGGACAGTTCAGATCACTCTGCAGTTTCATGTTGAACAGTCTTTGGAGAGCACGACAGATCTGTGACAAGCGATCTCTTCCTGATTCTCACCATTCACCGGATGGAATTCCATTTCACAGCTGTTTTGCCCAGTTAATCAAATGAAGAAGATCTCCCCGCAGTATACAAATAACTCACCCATTCCTAATGACTAATGCGTTGTCATCTGCAAATTCAGTGCCTGACATCCAATTTCAGATCAGTGATATCTACCAGGAAATCACTGGTCAATACTGAAGGCTGAGGATAAATCAAGGAATTGTTGAATTCCACTCCTGAAGTCCAACATTAACTCTAACAAATGGTGTCATTTCTGAGGAAGGGTCCTAAGCCGAAACATCAACTTTCCTGCTCCTCTGATGCTGTCTGCCCTGCTGTATTCCTCGAGCTCCACACTGTGTTATCTCTGACTCCAGCATCTGCAGTTCTTATTATCTCGGAGAAAAGTTTGGTATTGACTTTTCAGAAAAAGTCAGTTGATCCCAGGTCAATTTTTAATCCTTCAGAACAAATGTACAATAATCGTTTTCCTCTTTCTACTGTAATCCCTAGACAATAAATGGCAAAGCACGAATTGTCCTCCTGATTGTTGGCTGTAATGACCTGTCAACCTTCTGTGAATTGTAGTTCTCTGCCAGAAGGGGCAAATAGGGGAATGAATGAAGGTGTTCATGATTCCAAGAGAGTGTGTGAATGTGAAAGATTTACAGAGAGAGGGGTAAGATAAATATGGAGAGGAGCTGACAGAGAGGCGAGAGAGGTCTGGAAGGATATGGAGGAGTAGTAAGGTGTGGGATGGAAAGTCAAGGAGAGAGAGCATGTAATAGAGAAGGAGAGAAGTTTAGACATGGAGAGAGTAAATGCACTCTGTGTCCGGATGCAGCAAATTGCCCAGGTGAGCAGCTCAGTCAACACACATGCATGAGGCGGAAATCCCCACTGCTACTCATTCACACACGCACAACACATATGCAGAGGTGACGGCCTAGTGGCATTATCACTGGACTGTTAATCCAGAGAGAGTTTACATCAATGAGTGATATGAGTGTGAGAGATGGTGTACATATGCGTGTTTCCACACCCCCCACCCGACTTATTCATTAATTCTGATACACCAGGTACTTCCTGGAGGTATGGCATTCCAACCAGAACACCATCAACAAATACATTGAAATGGACCCGATATACAAACCATTGAGAAACAGACCCGCAAGTAATATCAACCATCCTAACAAACCGAGGCATATAAATAACGAGCGGGACAGAACACCAATGCTTCACCGGAGGTGCACAGACGATGTTACCTAGCAGGGTGACGAAACGTCTGCAATCACACACACCAGCTCTGAGAGGTCATCTACAATCTGCTACTTTTATCATTGTTTGTATCACTACCGTGATGTATAGCCTTGATATTTTTCCGACATGTCACATCCGCAGCTATATATTTGGCAGGTGTTTCTGGGAGGTGGAATAGGTCCTTTACCTCGAGATTGTTGGCATTCCTGGCTCCAGTTCCTTTTCCATTCTTGTCCTTGCGACTGGTGTTCTCAAAGAATTGTGTTCCTTCTGAATGAGAGTCTCCCACATGTTGACATTTATGTTTCATTTCTCGAGTGTAGCATTCAGAGTCTGAAACACTTCCTATGTAGTCCTCTCATTCAAGCGCTTCCCTTGAGTTGGGCCAGGAAGATTTTATTTGGCAATGGGAACATAGGCCTGCTAGACATGTGGTCAGCCAAACAGAGTTAGTTTCAGATGATCATAACCATTAGCTGCTTCAAGGACACTGATTTAGCATGCTTGTTGTCTCAGCTGATTGGGAGAATCCAGAATTCCATGCACTACCTTGACAAAAACCTTACTGAACTCCATGACACCCTCATCCACACACCTCCTTAAAAAGCTCAATCAACCTGGCAGAAAGAATCCGCCACCCCCTCCCCCCACCCCAGGCAAAACCATACTGACTATCCTTGGGTAATCCTCACCTCTCCAAATGGAGATTTCTGATGAAGGGTCTAGGCCCGAAACGTCAAGCTTTCCTGCTCCTATGATGCTGCTTGGCCTGCTGTGTTCACCCAGCTCCACACCTTGTTATCTCGGATTCTCCAGCATCTGCAGTTCCTATTATCATTAATATTGTCCCTTGGATTTTATTCCATTAGTTATTCAATCACTGATGCTAGAATTGCTGGTCTGTAGTTCCCTAGTTTATCTGTATCACACTTCCTGAATATGGTACCACATTAGCTGTCCTGCATTCCTCTGGCAAATCTCCTGTATCGAGAGATGATTTGAAAATTTATATCAGGGTCTTGTAACCTCTTTCCTGGCTTCCCACATCAGTGTCAGATACGTCTAATCTGGATAATGGGGACTTATCTAGTTTTAAGGCTACTAAATGCACTAGTACTTCTCCCAGCCCTACTCAGTTACAAGTCGTTCAATTATATCAGAATCTTCTTGTCTGATTTTGAGGCTTATGTCATGCTTCTCTGTTGAAAACGCACATGTACAATATTTATTTTAAACCTCACTGAAGCCTCCTTGATCTATCCACAATTCCCACGCTTTGTCCCACAACAATAGGGGTCCCCATGTTCTTACTTTGACCCGACCAGCATCCGCATCCAATGGACCATTTGCTGCCATTTCCATCACCTCCAGTGGGATGGCACCACCAGACACATATTCCCCTCCTGTCCCTTACCAGTCTTTTGCAGGAACCATTTCCTGCTCCTCCACTTCCAACACGTCCCCACAGCCCAATGGCATTTTCCAATCCAAATACAGATGTATAACACCCACCCATTTCCTTCCTCCCTCCTCAGTATCCAGGGTGCCATACACAACTTCCAGGTGAAGCAGCGCTTTCCCTGCACTTCACTCATTCCTGTCGATTGTATTCAATGCTCACAATGTGGTGTCCTCTACATTGTGGAGTCAAAACACAGACTGAGCAACCATTTTGCAGAACACCTCCATCCTTTCCACAAAAATGACCCTGAGTTTCCAGTTGACTGCCAATTCGACACAATCTGTGTTCCCACCAATTCTCATGCCAACATTTCTGTCTCAGACTTACTGCAGGGCTCCAACGAGGCTCACTTCAAACTGTACAAACAACAGCTGATCTTCTCTCTAGGGATCTTACAGACCTCAGGACTCAACGTTGAGTTTAACAATTTTACAGCATGACACTTTCTTCCATGTCTATGGCCTACCACCATAATCCCAAGTCTTGGCATGAAGTGCATTGCTCTCAGCACAGCCAACACATTGTTCACTACTCAAAGTCCTCATAATCACCTTTGTCTCTTTCTCTCTGGGCTCCCTTTCCAACTTTCCACTCAATTTATTACCCACGCCCCATCCCATCTCCATAAATAGTATATTTTCCCAGCTGCTATAATTTCTGGAGAACCAGTTCTGGACTTAAAATTTGAACTCTGTTTATATTTTGCCAGACTGCTGCATTTCTCCAGCATTTTCTGTTTTATTTCCTCCATCCACAGTTTGCCACTTACATCCCTTATCCACTTTCCCCTAAAATTCTAAAATATGCATTGAGTTTCCCTTTTTTTTACTGGCTGCTGTTGTTTCATGCAACTTCCTTGATTTCATTTTTACACATGTCACCCCCATCCTCACACTTTGTACACACTTTGCAGGCTTCACAGTTAACAGTTACATGGTGCTAAAGCAGTCCAATTCTGGATCTGAAAACCCTGTGAATGTTGGTCTCCGTGGTGTTTGAGAAGGTAGCTGTCAGCTGCTCAAGACAAGTTTGACAGTTTGTTCTTTTTAATTCATTTTGTGGGATATGGGTGTCGCTGGCTGGCCAGCATTTATTGCCCATCCCTAGTTGCCCTTGAGAAGGCGGTGGTGAGCTGCCTTCTTGAACCGCTGCAATCTATGTGCTGTGGGTTGACCCACAATGCCATTAGGGAGGGAATTCCAGGATGTTTACTCAGTGACAGTGAAGGAACGGCGATATATTTTCAAGTCAGGACAGTGAGAGGCTCACTCATGTGGAAACGTTCCCATATGTCTGCTCCCCTTGTCCTTCGAAATAGAAGTGGTCTTGTGCTTTGAAGGTGCTGTCTGAGGATCTTCGGTGAATTTCTGCAGTGCATCCTGCAGATAATACATACTTTGGCGACTGAGCACCAGTGGTGGAGGGAGTGAATGCAGTGCCAATTAAGCAGGGACTGCTTTGTCCTGGATGGGTGCCAAGCTTCTTGCACATTGTTGAGGCTGCACTCATCCAGGCAAGTGGGGAGTGTTCTATCACAGTCATGGCTTGCCTTGTATATGGTGGACAGGCTTTGGGGAGTCAGGATGTGGGTTACTCGCCACAGAGTTCCTACTCTTGTAGCCACTGCTTTTATGAGGTGAGTCCCAGGTGAGTTTCTAATCAAGGATAACATCCAGGATGATGATAATGGGGGATTCAGTCTTGGTAAAACTATTGAATATCAAGGCGTGGATGTTAGGTTGTCTCTTATTGTAGATGGTCATTTCCTGGCATTTGTGTGGCACCAATGTTACTTGTCACTTGTCAGCTGATCTGATACACCTCACATCCACTCTCCTGTTTTCACCTTAACTCTTGACTCCCCTTCTGATTAAGAATCTATCTGTGTTAAATATACACAAGAGCTCGTCTCTACAGTTCCCTGTGACAAGGAGTTACAAAATTCACAACCTTCTGAGAGAAGAATTTCCTCCTCATCGCTTTCTTAAATTAGGACTCATTTATCCTGAGACTGTGCCCTCTGGCCCTAGATTCTCTCAGGAGGGAAACATCCTCTCAGCGGTTTCCCCTGACAAGCCCCTGTAGCTGCTGGATCTCGCTGATTAGGAGAGAAGGCTGTCTTTTCAGTGGGAGCAGCTTTTTCATTGACTGACGCAGCTGTCAGCTACAACAGTAGGCTATGTCATTGGATGGGGCAGTGGCCAATCACCAGGGATGGTTAACTGCTCTCACAAAGGCAGCAGCAACATCCAGCATCATGGGACAGCAGTAGGCAGATTCTGTAACAGTGCCAGAGAACACCAGAGTGCCTAGCCTGCAGAGTATCTGCCAACAAACCAACTGCTCACTGGCCATCAGCAGCTGCAGTTATCACCTCTTGCTCAATGGTACACTGTTGCTTATTTTGTCTCTATGGTTAGTTTAGGCATCAATAATCCATTCGTAGTCTGGAAACAGTATTGCACTTGAATCCTTTTATTCTTTAGACATTCAATAATTGATCTAACTGGATATTTCACCATGCTCTTTGCCTGCTCTCGAAATTTGGACTGAGTCGCCCCATAAATAAATGTGTTTGTGCAGCAGCTTAAGTTCCGCAGCATCCACCCAACTTGTTGAAATATATATTCAGAATCAGTGTAGTCAGTGGGATCTGTTGCTCCAGTGAAATAATATATGCTTTCGATAACAAACACCAACCATAGAACTATGAAGCTGCCAGATATGGTGACGAGTAAAATTAAAGACTTCCTTCTGCTCTCAATCTCTGGGTCACTGTGATTCCCTCTAATACTCTGACCTCTCAGTCCCTTACGGACTCGACTGGCCACTAAAATATGTCTGACCATCAATGCATTGAGCAACAGAATTAAAGAAAATGGGATAAAAGGTGTTAACAATGTACTAAACAAATCAAACCCCACCCAGTGCGGCTCAGTGTAGAAGCTTGCTTTTGGATAACAGAACCATGGTATGTTATTGATTATTTCTTGTTTGTCAAACATAAAGTAATAGGGAGAGTTTTTTAAACATAACAGAACACAAGTTATCGCTAGAACTATAACACCAGTTTTCTTGCTGCAATATTTTTCTTTCAGTTTCTGGCAACAAATGGCCACAAATCGATCAAAGGAGAACATGACGGTGAACCAGACAGAACAATCTGTGGCTGCACGAAGCAGGAGAGTGTGGGCACTACACACAGGAGTGATAGATAAGAATGAAACTGGGAGATAATAATAATTAATTTGGTTCAGTATGACCTCAGTGATAACAACCAGTAGATCCGCCGTTGACATGGCCACAAGATAACACGTGGTGGAGGCATGGAGACCACACTTTCCGCTGGATAGGATCACAATTCCCAGTAAATTAACTGTGAGACAGAATGGGGAAAATAAGCAGGGTATTAGGAATGAAGCATTCTCTGTTCCTCAACCACATAGTAATGAAAGGAATTCAGCATCAACAAATGGTTGGATGTTGGGAATAATCAAAGATTAAAAGTTTAAAATAACAACTCTGAGCCTAACCGAATTTAAATACATCAATGAATCTGGAGACATTTGTGTTCAGCTACTTTTCAGGTTCCCGACTCTCTGTCTTGATTTCCACATAAAATTTCACACCTGGGATAAAAATACAGGATTGACATGTGAAAACATCCAATCCCATCCCCACCAGATCTGTACCTTCCATTCTATTTGGACACATTCCAGGATTGGACTACATAACTGGTTAGGATCATTGTTGCCACCAGCTCCCCTTCCTCTTAAATATCGGAGTCCCAGGGATTTATACATGTTCAATAGTTAGGCCACCCTCAGACACAACTCCCCAGATCCATGCACATCTAAAGTAGAATGTTCCTTGCAATTAGACCCAATTAGATACTAAACCAAGTGCAATATCATTGGAATCTTTAGGAATCATTGCGCCTATCCATTGATTGGATGCTTCCCCAGGATGGGAATGTATTTGCCAGATGCAGGCAATTGCGTCGGTAAAACCTGTTGGAATAAAAATAGGTCCTCAGGCTTGAAGCCACATCAACAACCGGAAATGGTCAGGATTCAACACTCTCCTTTTGGATTCAAACTGTGTTACAAAAATACCAAAGCTTTGGACTCTCCCTGGAATCGGACCACCTTACGGTTTATAGTCACGCACCTCCTCTAACTTGTGAATAAGTAAATCAATTCAATATTAGGCATCCACAAGGATTGATTTCCTTGTAGTATTGGACGCCGTTAAAGAATGGGAGCGCTGACGGGATTGGACAGGATCGAGGATTGTGCCTGACCCACAGATCAGATCATCCCCAGGAACAAACAAATTTCTTGTTCCAATCTGTATACAGTCGTTCCTCTGGAGACGTGAACTCACGAATCGCAAATTCACCTATATGCACCAAAACATAAGTAACCAATCATTCAAAATCCCAATTTCACATCTAGCAGAGTGTAAGCTGTGATGTTGAGCATCTCAGGAGGAGGTCATTGAGTCAGCTCGCCTCACTGACACTGCAAGCAAGTATTACAGCTTTGTCCAGTATAATGATGCACTGGGCTCCACTATCGTCAAAAATGTGTGCCGTCTGCGTAATGCCCTCCACATGTTAGTTGTTCAATGGTACTCCTGTATTTGCAGGACTGGAGAGCTTAGATCTGATCCATTCTTGCAGGATACCCGTGCATTGCATAGTGCTTGTGCTGACAGGCATACAGGTTATCCTGTTTTCACTTTGTCAGGACAGATGGACAACAGGTGGCATTAAATTCAAGATAAAGGAACCAAACTTGTTTTCCTCAGAAGGTGTGGATGAGGAAACAAAGTGAATTGAATTCTGGGAATTGGGAGGATTTTTCGTAAATATTGTAGAACACTTATATTCCTGAATGCACAGAAGCCATGGAAGGAGGTTGAAATGCAATGGCCAAAAGTGCAGCAAGTGAGGAAAAATTGTGATAGAATTTCAGTCTGATATTAACCACATTTTCCAGCAGGTAAAAAAGAGAAGGTGATGCCCTTAATTGATTGACATATTTTAAATCAACAAAATGTGCAATAAATGTCTTGGTAGAACTGAATTAATAAATTTGTTAAGAACATCATCCAAAGGCACCATGTTTTGAATTCAAATACATCAGAGAGAGACAGAGAGGCAGAGGAAGAGGGAGAGAGAAAGGTAGAGGGAGAGATAAAGGGAGGGGGGAGGAAAAAGGAGAGTACGAGAAGGAGAGGGAGAGAAAGGGAGAGGGAGGGAGGGAAAGGGACAGAGGGAGGGAGGGAAAGGGACAGAGGGAGGGAGAGAGAGGGAGAAACAGATAATTTCTATGTGGAATGAATTGTGAAATAAATTAAACAAATCAATTACTTGTGGGGTTATCAAACAATTCCAAGGAGGTGATGTCGGAAAGAATGTGACTGGGAACAGCACCATATTGTTGGTGGGTCTGATCCCCATCCACTGTGAGATTAAGAGCAGCTCAGATTCAGTGGGATAATCAAAAATCAGAAAGTGTTAGAATTGCTGAACAGATCAGGCAGTATCTGTGGAGAGAGGAGCAGAGTCAAAGTTTAGAAAACGACATGCATCTTCTTTGGCAAAGTTGACTTTGATTCTGAATTGTATAGACAGACACAATTGGAAGTGGAAGCTGCATTCTATAGCACAGTTCTGAGCACAAAGGGAAGGAAATAAGTGGTGTTGTTGAATGCTTGTGTCAAATGAATTAATGGATGAGGATTCAAAGTTTGGCGAAAGCAGAGAAGTCTCCCAGTAGAGCAACTAATCTTTCAAGTAATAGCAAATCAATTAACCAAACATTTCAACATGTCCATGATGAATGTTTGATAAAGTAATCCACCATAGTGATCCACTGCAGTCAGTGACTATGCTCAGTAATATTCTGCCTGGATGGGTACGAGAAGTACTGTACAGTCACAGGGGTCAGGTATGTTAATCTGAGTGCTTTAGTATACGTCTCCCACTGAAAGGTGGTGTCAGAGAGTTGGCTTGCACAGAGGTTTGATTTAACAATTCACAATATTCCACTAAATATATTAACTCAAAAATTCTAAGCCTATTAGTTACAAACTGAGATTTACCATCTATTCAGGAAATTGAATGTGACCTGAGTTAAATCGTCAGTCAAGAAAATGATCTCACAGTTAACATGTTAGTATAACCAGGACCAAGAAATCAGAATATAACATTATAAGCTACAAAGGACCAAAGAGAAGCTCATACACAAATTTACAAAACTTCTCCGGCTACTTCGATCGATGATTGTCACTTACCTGTTAGACCAATAATCGCAAGAACCATATAATATAATTTAAGCACATGCTGAATTGGAATAAGCATTTTCCACGAGAAGTGATGAGACTCTTCTTGATGCTGGCAAAATGCTGGTGTGAAACTCGAAGCTGATCATTTCCAACGGTCTCAATTTATACCCTCTGAGATCACCTTGGCGACACTGGCGTAACTGCATCTTTTATTTCTTGTTGCTTCTTTAAAACAAATGAAAACAAATTAAGACAGCCTGCTAATTCTCTTGGTAACACGAGTTAGTTAGTGCTGGGACTCAAGTGCACAATTCTGACAGAACTAATAACAAAAGTAAAACTTAAAAAAAGGTTGCATTCTGGCAGGAATGGTGCTGTCCACATAAACATTCTGAATTCAAGATCTCATCCTGGTTCAGTGATGTCCTTCCATTCACAGTGAACCATTCACTGATTAAATTCCAAATGTTCCAATGTCTTTCTCAGGGTTGTTTGACTGCATTGCCATATGAAACTGACCTCTTTAGCTTTCACCACCTTATTCAGTGATTACAGTAGGCAATTTGTGAGAATGACACAAAAATAGTTGGGAAGGCTAGCGAGGATAACACGAGAACTCTACAGAGGACTGCAGACTGGTTGCCCGAATGGAAAAATTCTTGGTGATGGAATATAATGTGGAGAAATGTGAGGCTTTTCACTTTGGCAGAAGAATAAAAAAGTTGAACATTATTTTTATGTGTAATGTCGGTAGAAAGTTGCAACACAGAGGGATTTCGGAGACATTATAGAAACATAGAAGATGGGAGCAGGAGGAGGCCACTTGGCCCATAGAGCCTACTCCGCCATTCATCACGATCATGGCTGATCATCCAACTTAATAGCCTAATCCTGCTTTCTCCCCATAACTTTTGATCCCATTCGCCCCAAGTGCTATATCTAGTTGTCTCTTGAATACATTCAATGTTTTGGCATCAACTACTTCCTGTGGTAATGAATTCCACAGGCTCACCACTCTGCGGGTGAAAAAATATCTCCTCATCTCCGTCCTAAATCGTCTACCCCAAATCCTCATACTGTGAGCCCTGGTTCTGGACATACCCACCATTGGGAACATCCTCCCTGCACCTACACTGTCCAGTCCTGTTAGAATTTTATAAGTCTCTATGAGATACCCCCTCATTTGTCTGAACACTAGCC
The DNA here is from genome assembly GCA_024137785.1 of Ginglymostoma cirratum. Classification (NCBI taxonomy): domain Eukaryota; kingdom Metazoa; phylum Chordata; class Chondrichthyes; order Orectolobiformes; family Ginglymostomatidae; genus Ginglymostoma; species Ginglymostoma cirratum. The sequence continues at coordinate 231,421 of JAHRHZ010000240.1, read as the reverse complement.
AAAACAATCCCAAACTAGTCAATCTCTCCTCATATGTCAGGCCTGCCATTCCCAGAATCAGCCTGGTAAACCTTTGCTGCACTCCCTCAAGAGCAAGAGTATGCATCCTCAGATAAGGAGAACAAAACTGCACACAACATTCCCCATGTGGTCTCATCAAGGCCTTGTACCACTGCAACAACACATCCCTGCTCTTGTACTCGAAATCTCTTGCAATGAAGGCCAACATACCATTTGCCTTCTTTACCACCTGCTACACCTGCATGCTTACCTTCAGCGACTGGTGCACAATGACACCCAGATCCCGCTGCACACTCCCTTCTCCCAATTTACAGCCATTTGGGTAGTAATCTGCCTTTATGTTTCTGCTTCCGAAGTGAATAACCTCACATTTATCCAAATTATACTGCATCTGCCATTTATTTTGCCCACTCACCCACCTGTCGAGATCATACTGAAGGATCTCTGCATCGTCATCACGATTCACCCTCTCACCCAACTTGGTATCATCTGCAAACTTGGAGATGCTACATTTTGTTCCCTCATCCAAATCATTAATATATATTGTGAATAGCTGGTGTCCCAGCACTGATCGCTGTGGCACCCCACTAGTTACTGACTACCAATTTGAAAAGGATCCATTAATTTCTACTCTTTGTTTCCTCTCTGCTAGCCAGTTTCCTATCCATCTCAATCATTTCCCCCAATCCCATGCGCTTTAATCTTGCACATTAAACTCTTATGTAGGACTTTGTCAAATGCTTTCTGAAAGTCCAAATATACGACATCAACTGGCTCCCCCTTTTCAACTCTACTGGTTACATTTTCATAGAATTCCAACACATTTTTCAAGCATGATTTCCCCTTCATAAATCCATGCTGACTCTGTCTGATCCTGCCACTGCTTTCTAAATGCTCTGATATAAAATCTTTGACAATGGATTCGTGCATAGATCACAAAAAAAAAGCTAGTATCCAAGTTGCACAGCAAATAAGGTCGGTAAATCGACTATTCACTTTTATTACAAAGGGATTGGAGAATTACAATAAAGGCTTGCTGAATCTATACAAGGCAATATTCTGACCAGGCCTGGAAGATCATGAACAGTTTTGATTCACTTATCCATTGAAGAGTATATTGGCTTTGGCGGCAGTCCAGAGAAGTTTGACTCGAATACGGAAAGATTTACATAGGAGGAAGGATCAACCAGATTGGGTTTGACCCCATTGGACTTCAGAAAAATGAGAGGATATATGTTAGAATATGATAAGGTTCTTAGGGCATTTGACAGAGTAGATACAAAGATTGTGTTCCTGTTTGTGGGAGACTTTAGAACTCGACTGCATAATCTCAGAATACTCTCAGGGCGGCATGGTGGCTCAGTGGTTAGCACTGCAGCCTCACAGCACCAAGGACCTGGGTTTGATTCCAGCCTCAGGTAACTGTCTGTGTGGAGTTTGCATGTTCTCCCCATGTCTGCGTAGGTTTGTTCCGGTTTCCTCCCACAGTCCAAAGATGTGTAGGCTAGGTGGATTGGCCATGCTAAATTGCCCATAGTGTTCAGGGGTGTGTGGGTTATAGGGGGATGGGTCTGGGTGGGATGCTGCAAGGGTCAGTGTGGA
>JAHRHZ010000240.1:121988-209798 GCA_024137785.1 Ginglymostoma cirratum | reverse complement strand
ATCATCTTTTGAAGGAAGAAGATGACCAATGGAGGGACTGCCTGTCACGTAGACTAGATGGATTATGTGATTAACATGCACGTGCCTGACTGAAAGTGTTCAGCTGAGGTAACGCTCTTCTGAAAATCTATCCTCGTTCAAAGTTGGTTTTCGTAAAGCGTTCATTTGATTTCACTGACACAAACAAGTGGTGTCTTTCTCTCCTGCAATCTGTCACCAACTCCCTGGCCCAATATTACAGTCTGATCGGACAGAGAGTTGCAAGGCAAAGTGACAGCTCAGACCGATAATGTGGCCAAAATTGAAGGTGACGACAGACTCTTGTTTGTGTGATTGTAAAGTCAGGTTCAAAATGTTTACTCAGGATTCATAAACAAAACCAGAAATTTGTGGAGAACAAACATGTCTGATGCCATTTCTGGGAACAAAACAGAATCAAAGTTTTGAGTCCAGTAATAGAATGTTACAGTTGCCGAATTTTTCTTCAGGCTTCGATATTGTTCACCTGATTCCGTGGTAAATATTACTGATCTGGAATTGGATATACGATATTCGGTTTACAGATGATAAAACGTTAGTTGTTAGAAGTGGGAGAGTTATCTGTATAGTATGAAGGGATCTTCATCATGTGGTCAGCTGGGGAAAAAAGCTGTGAAACGAAATTCCATCTGGAGAATGATGCGTTGCAATCAGTGCTCAACGGTTACAGATCAGTCGTCCATTCGACAGTGGTCAACATGAAACTGCACAGAGATTTGAACTGTCCTCTCCAACTACACTTGTCCTATTACTAGAACTCCGAGAGTAATTTTGTAACTTTGAGCCATTCTGTTACAGTCCTCGTCCAGAATTGCATGTGAGACAAACTGATTTACTGAATTTGCCTTTGCCAACGGTGTGTTTTGTAGAATGTTTCTATATTGGAACAGTCTGTTTAGTAGTTAAATAATTTTTCAATTAGTCAAGTTTTCCAATAAAGTTAGGTTATTCCAAGATGGAATGTTATTTATATTTCAACGATAGCATAGAAATAAAGTGTGTTTTGATTCAAGCTTGGCAATTTGACCAATCGAATTGCAATGCCTAACACTTTGCCTTTAAAACTAAAGAGACAAGTTGGTGTTAGGCCATTTTCTTAATATATTTCCAGAAAGGTAGGTTTGTTTCATAACATCCTCAGTTTTGGCAATAAATGTTCCAACACGACTGAACAATGACGTTTACATATTTGAGAACGATACATAAACACATTAATTGTTATTATCTTGGAAAGGTGTCATTTTGAAATGATTGTCGTCAGAGCATCAGCTGTCAGTTGAACCGATGATAAGGCATAGAACCCGATAAAACTGGGGACAGCATATTTCCTGGGAGAGTGAGACCTCACTAACAGAGTGGGAGCTGGCAAGTCAGGAACATAATAACAGGCACACTCCGCTCTGTTCGCTGACATTTCACCCCTCGGTGAATCCAGTGCCAGGAATGACGGATATCAGACAGACCGACAGAATATTATCAATGCGCACACTGCACTTGAACGTCCTAAATATCGACCAGCTCCCATCCTATCTCAGGTCATTTGCTCCTCTGCCATCTTCAGTATATTATTCGGGGCAGCGTTAAGCGCCGTGCTTTTACCTGAGCTGATGTTAACTCTTGAACTAACTTTCCAAATGGCTCCAATTACTCAGATCACTCTCCAGTTTAAGATGCTCCTTGACATCTGCCTCAATGAATGAGGTAGGCTGTCACTTGAGACAGTACCACCTTTGGTGGGTCGAGCTTTGCTGTATTTTAAAAAAGAGCTGTGAATATTGGAGATCGGAAAGATAAGACCTAAACTGCTGGAGAAACACAGCTGGTCCAGCAGCGGGTATCAGGTCAAAGCAGAGTGAACGTTTAGAGTCCAGTTATTGTTCTTCAGAACTGAAGAGATCTGATGCCAGTGCTGCCAGACTTACTGAGCTTCGCCAGCAATTTCTATTTTGAATTCAGCTTGATTCTCTTGATCATGATGATGGTCTTGTTGAGTGCGTTTTGAAATGACCAGTAGCCCTTTGTAGAGCGATGGTGGTATAGTGGTTAACATAGCTGCTTCCCAAGCAGTTGACCCGGGTTCGATTCCCGGCCATCGCAGTGTCGCGCTTTTAAAGCGGCCCCCAATGGGAAAAACCAGGTGGAAATGAATGAGTGGCATTTGCAGAAGTGTTCCAAATTATAAGACTGAGGACAGGCTGCCAGAACATTTCGACCGCTGGGAAAAATCTGAGAAATCCTATGCATGATCAAGACTGATTGATTTACTCAGGCGAGTCAGCATGCTATTGATAAGGGAAAGATGGTTCTGTGGACTTTCACATCATCTTTTGAAGGAAGAAGATGACCAATGGAGGGACTGCCTGTCATGTGGACTAGATGGATTATATGATTAATATGCATGTGCCTGACTGAAAGTGTTCAGCTGAGGTAACGCTCTTCTGAAAATCTATCCTCGTTCAAAGATAAAAGGTAGGGTTTAGGCCGAAACGTCAAGTTTTCCTGCTCCTATGATGCTGCTTGACCTGCTGTGTTCATCCAGCCCCATGCTTTGTATCCTCGTTCAAAGTTGGTTTTCGTAAAGCGTTCATTTGATTTCACGGACACAAACAAGTGGTGTTTTTCTCTCCTGCAATCTGCGTCAACGAATGTGGTAGCCTGTCACCTGACTCAATACTGCCTTCAGTGGGACACCTTTTGCTGTATTTACTGCAACGCATCACGGATACTGGAGATCGGAAGGCCAGAAATTGCTGGTGAAACTCAGCTGGTCACGCTGAGGACAAAGCAGAGTGCACCTTTACGGTCCAGTTATTCTTCTTCAGAACTGAAGAGTTCTGATGCTAATGCTGCCAGAGTTGCAGAGCTTCGTCAGCACTTTCTGCTTTTATTTCAGCTCGATTAATTGATCATGAGGACTGTCTTACTGAGTGTGTTTGGGAATCACGAGCAGTTCACCGGCAGAGTGATGGTGGTAGAGTGTTAAGCATAGCCGCCTTCCAAGCATTTGACCCGGTTTCGATTCTTGGCCTTGGACTGTTGCAGTTCTCAAGTGATTTTCAGTGGCAAAAGCCCAAGATGAAATGAATGAGGTCCGTCTCTCAGAAGTTTTTTGAAATGTTGCCAAACTATATGAGGGTATGTGGTCCAGCTGCGATTCTCTTTCCAGAGCTGGGAAAACTCTGGCAGATCATATAAATGGTTATTTGCAAATTGATCGAGTAATCCATCAGACTCAGCATGGATTTCTAAGTGATCAACTTGACTGAGATGCTTTGAAGGAACAAGATTGATCAATGGTGGGAGTGTTTGTGATCTAAATCAAATGGATGGTCGTGCTACATATGCTCATCTGGATAAATTCAGCTGGGAGAATGTTAGACTGAAGATCTTTCTTTAATACTGAAGAAGTGTGATAATGATCACACTGTGAATCTCCAACAATCACAGAAGCTGGTGCAAACACTCAGCAGTTCCGGCAGCTTCTGTAGAGATGGGGAGGGAGGGTTAGCGTCTCAGTCTACACAAGGTTAAAATAAACTTAGCCTCCAAACCCTCAGAACTCTAGAGCTTTCCATTTTTACATGACATTAATATTTTCTGCATTTCATTCCTTTCAAATTCACCCTTTATTTTGTGAAATGCTGCTCAAGCTCGGATAAAACACCACTGCAGAAGTTCACAAAGGTTAAAATAGAGAAACACAGAAAAGAGGCGCAGGTGTAGGCCACTCAGCCCTACAAGCCTGCACCACCATTCAATACAATCTCAGTATCCCATTCTCACCCTCTCCCCATACCCATTGATCCCTTCAGCTGCAAGGGCCATGTCCTGCTCCCTCTTGAATATATCTAATGGACTGGCCCAACAGTTTCCTGTGGGACAGAATTCCAGAGGTTCACAATTTTCTGAGTGAAGAAATACTTCTTCATCTCAGTCCTGAATGGCTTACCCCTTATTCTGAGACTTTGTCTCCTTGTTCTGGACTTTCCCAACATTGGTAACGTTCTTCCCCCATCTCACCTGTCTAGTCCCATCAGGATTTTACATGCTTCTATGAGATCGCCCCTCATTCTTCTGAATTCCCAGTTCATCCAGTCTTTCCTCATATGTCAGTCCTGCCATCCTGGGAATCAGTCTGGTGAACCTTCGCTGGTTTGCCTCAATAGCAAGAATGTCCTTCCTCAGACAAGGAGACCAAAACTGCACACAATACTCAAAGTGTGGCCTCACCAAGGCCCTGTTTAACTGCAGCAAGGCATCCTTACTCCAATACTCAAACCCTCTTGCTATGAAGGAGACCATGTCATTAGTTTTCCTCACAGCCTCTGCACCTGAATGCCCACCTTCAGCAACTGTTGCACCATGGCACCCAGGTCTCATTGCACCTGTTTTTTTCCTAAACTGCTACCATTCAGTAAATAATCCGCCTTCCGGTTTTTGTGACCTAAGTGGACAATTTCACACGTGCCAAGTAGTTGCCCATTTCACCAGTCTATCCAAGTCACCCTGTACCTCTTCGCATCCTCCTCACTGTACATACTGCCACCCAGCTTAGCATCATCTGCAAATTTGGAGATATGGCATTCAATTTCTTTGTCCAAATTGTTAATGTACATTGTGAATAGCTGAGGTCCCAGCACGGAACCACTCATCATAGCCACTCCGAAAAGGATCTGTTTATTCCAATTCTCTGCTTCCTGTCTGCCAACCAATTTTATATCTATGTCAATACATTACCTCTGATACCATGAGGTTTAATTTTCCTCACTAATCTCTTGTATAAAACCTTGTCAAAAGCCTTTTGAAAGTCCAGATTCACAATATCTCCTGATTCACCATTGTCTACTCTACTGGTCACATCTTCAAAAACTTCTAGATTTGTCAAGAATGATTTCCCATTAGTGAATCCATGCTGACTAGGACTGATTCTGTCCCCACTTCCCAAATGGTCAGTTATTACATCCTTAGTGATTGACTCCAGCACTTTCCCCACCACCAATGCCAGGTTAACTGGCCTATAATTCCCCATTTTCTCTCTCCCCTCTTTTTTAAAGATTGGAGTTATATTCGCTACCCTCCAGTCCACTGGAGCTCTTCCAGAATCTACAGAATGCTGGAAAATGATCACCAAAGCATCTGCTATTTCTCGGGCCACTTCCTTATGTACTCTAGGATGCAGAGCATCAGGCCTGGGGACCTATGGGGCTTTAATCCCATCAACGTCCCCAATAGCATTTCCTGACTAATAAGGATTTCCCTCAGTTCCTCCTTCATGCTCGACTCTCTGTCCCCTAGCATTTGGTGAAGGTTATTTGTGTCTTCCATAGTAAAGACAGATCCAAAGTATTTGTTCAACTGGTCTGCTATCTCTTTGTTGTCCGTTATTTTCACCTAATTCAAATTGCAAGGGACCTACATTTGTCTTCACCTGTCTTTTTCTCTTCATATCTATATTATACATACATATTATATATCTATACATTATATATATATATCCAGTCAGTTTTTCTGTTTTCTGCAAGCTAACTTTCATATTCCATTTTCCCTTTCCAAATTAAACACTTTGTCCTTCTCTGCTGAATTTTAAATTTCTCCCAGTCCTCATGTTTGCTGCTTTTTCTGGCCAATTTACATGCTTCCTCTTTGGCTTTAACTCTGTTTGTGACTTCCCTTATTAGCAATAGCTGGGCCATCTCTGTTTTACTCTTACACCGGACAGGCTGGACAATTGTAAAAGTTCATCCATGTGTTCTTAGGGCTCTCCGCTTCTTCTTGGAGCAAAGACCTGAACCATCCCCACCCACCACCACCCTCCTCTGCTTGGCTGAGCTTGTCCTCACCCTCAACAACTTCTCTTTCAACTCCTCTCATAGGAGTTGCCATGGGTACCTGTATGGGCCCTATTCATGCCTGTCTCTTCGTGGGGTACGTGGGACATTCCTTGTTCCAGTCCTATTTCGGTCCCCACCCACAACTCTTTCTCCGACACATCGATGATATCGTCGGTGCTGCTTCCCTCTCTCATCTAGAATTGGAAAACTTCATCAATTTCGCCTCTAATTTCCACCCTGCCCTCACCTGCATGTGGTCTATCTCTGACTCCTTCCTTCTCTTCCTTGACATTTCTGTTTCCATTTCTGTGGATAGACTGGCCACTAATATCCATTACAAACCCACCGTCTCCCACAGCTACCCGGACTATACATCCTCACACCCCACTTCCTGTAAAGACTCCATCCCATTCTCTCAGTTCCTCCGTCTCCATCGCATATGTTCAGATGAGGCCAACTTCAACAAGGGAGCCTCGGAAATGTCCACATTCTTCCTCAACCGAGGATTCCCCAGCTCCGTTGTCAACAGGGCCCTCAATCCGGTCTGACCCATCTCCCGCACTTCTGCCCTCACCCCTTCTCTTCCCTCCTGCAACAGTCAGAGGGTTCCACTTATCTTCACCTACCATCCCACCAGCATCCACATCAGGAGATCATCAGACGCCATTTCCGCCACCTCCAGCAAGATGCCACCACCAGACACATATTCCCCTCCCCTCCCTTGTCCACCTTCCGCAGGGACCATACCCTCCGGGACACCCTGGTCCACACTTCCTTCACCCCCAACAACTCCCCACAGGCCTACGGCACCTTCCCCTGTAACCAGCAAAGGTATAACACCTGCGCATTTACCTCCTCTCTCCCCAGAATCCAAGGGCCCAAACACACCATCCAGGTGAAGCAACACTTCACCTGCACTTCCAAGAATCTAGTCTAAGGCATTCGCTGCTCACAATGTGGTCTCCTCTACATTGGGGAAATGAAGCGTAGACTTGGCGACCACTTCGCAGGACACCTACGTTCTACTCACAAAAAAGACCCTGAACTACCTGTTGCCTGCCACTTCAATGCACCACCTTGCTCCCTGGCCAACATCTCTGTCTCCGGCTTGCTACAGTGTTCCAGTGAAGCCCAACGCAAGCTGGAGGAACAACACCTCATTTTCCGCTTGGGGACCCTACAGCCCTCTGGACTCAATATCGAGTTCAACAATTTTAGGGCCTAAACTCTCCCATGTCCCAGCCCCCCATCCCACACACCAGGCCTTGTTACCACATAGCCTGCAACTACACACCCCCTGTTGTTAGTCACTAACAGTCCCCATTAACAACTATTCACCCTCCCAGCCTGATCGTTAGCAACTCCTTTGTCTGTCCAACTGTCTTTCTCTGTCTTTGGGCTCTATCCTATCGCTTACTCCCTATCCCACCCACCTCCCTATTTTCAGCATATAAACTGACGTTTTCCCAGCCACCATCAGTTCTGAGGAAGGGTCACCGGACCTGAATCGTTAACTCTGTTTTCTCCTCCACAGATGCTGCCAGATGTGCTGAGCTTTACCAGCAACTTTGTTTTTGCACCTTAATACAAATCTTTCTTGCGTCAAGACATGGAGTCTTTAGGCTCTTTTTTTGACAGAGAATCATTGTGAAATATAGCCCTTTTTGATTTTTGTATTTGGTTTCTATGCCTTCCACTTTCACTTTTCTCCTTTCTGTCCTTTGTTTCTCTCCCCAATTTACTTCACCCCAACTTCCTGCATTGGATCCTTCCACCTGCCATATTAGTTCCAACCCGCCCCAACAGCACTAACAAACAATCCCCCTCGGACATTGGGGTTCAAGTATGCCAAGGTGCAAACCATCCGGTTTGTACAGGTCCCACCTCCCCTAGGAATCTGAATCCCTCCCTCTTGCACCATCCTTCAAGCCACGTATTCATCTTAGCTACCCTGCCATTCCTACTCTGGGTAGCACGTGGCACTGGTACCAATCCTGCGATTGCTACCTTTGAGGTCCTACTTTTTAGTTTAACTTCTAACTCCCTATATTCAGCTGGTAGGCCCTCATCCCATTTCTGACCTAAATCATTGGCGCCTATATGCAACACAACAGCTGACTGTTCACCCTCTGCACCCTCTGCCTCCAAACCGTCCTGCAGCCGCTCCAAGATATCCTTGACCCTTGTACCAGGGAGGCATTGTACCACCCTGGACTCTCGAATGCAGCTACAGAAACATCTATCTGTTCCACTTACAATTGAATCCCTTACCACTATTGCTCTGCCAATCTTTTTCCTGCCATCCTGTGCAGCAGAGCCAGCCACCGTGCCATGAACCAGGCTGCTGCCACCTTCCCCATGTGAGCTATCTCCCCCAACTGTATCCAAAATGGTAGGCCTATTTTGGAGGGAGATCCCAGCAGGGGACCCCTACACTCCATTCCTACTCTACCTTTGTCTGTTGGTAACTCATCCTCTTTCTTCCCCAGTAATTTTTATCTGCAATGTGACCAACTTTCTGAATGTGCTTTTTGCTATTCCCTCAGCCCCGCAGATCCTCCAAAGTGAATCCAGCCCCAGCCCCAAAGCTGTCAAACGATCATACAGGAGCTGCAGCTGGACACACTTCCAGCATATGAAGGTGTCAGGGACATCAGAATGGTCCCTGAATTCCCAATTCATACAGGAAGAACATGACATGGGTCTGGGATCTCCTGCCACAACTGAGCCCTTAAGTTAACAACAGTTGCAAAGCGAAGAGAAGAGGGAAGAAAGACTGCTCACCAGTCACTCACTTATATTGAACAACTCAGTTTGTCTTCATTTGAATTCTGAATATTTGGATTTAGGGCAGCACGGTGGCTCAGTGGTTAGCAATGCTTCCTCACAGCACCAGAGACCCGGGTTTGATTCCACGATCGGGTGACTGTGTGGAGTTTACACATTCTTCCTGCATCTGCATGGGTCCCTCCCACAGTCCAAAGATGTGCAGACTAGGTGGATTGGCCAGGCTAGATTGCCCCTAGTGTTCAGAGATGTGTAGATTAAGTGGGTTATAGGGGTATGGGTCAGGGTGGGAAGCTCTGAGGGTCGGTGTGGACTTGTTGGGCCAAAGGGCCTGTTTCCACACTGTAGGGGATTTTGTGATTCTCCTTTACCCTTCTGTCTTCAGCAACAGCAGTAGTTAGCTCCTCCCCTGACTGCCTTACCTCGCTGCTGCTCACCCTCCTCAGCAACTTTTCTGATTTACATAGCTTCAGTTGTTTTATTTCTCAATCTAAAAGTGCACCAATCTGAGTGTGGAGAGTACAGACAGAATCTGTTTGCTCACATTTGCTGCTTCATTAACCTGGTCAGACTCTGAACATTTCTGTGCGTTGGTTGCAGTCCCTGCCTGCGGCCAGTTCTGGTCATTAACCCGCAGAAAAGTGAAGTTCCCAGATCAGAGAGACAGAGACAACAGAAAATAACTATTCCCCTTGTGTTGGACAGTGTGAGGGAGAAATAATAAGAGTGGGGACCCGCTACGATCACATTTCAATTGATGGGAAAATGACTGGTTGTAACTGTGAGACAATACAAATGATCATTTTAAGAGTGACTGTTTAATCAAGGAAAGCCAGCATGGATTTCCAAGGGAAGATTGTGTCTGATCAGTTTGACAGAGATTCTTTGAAGGAACAAGATTGATCCACATAGGGAGAATTTATGATAGAGATCAAATGGATGATAGGAATGGTGCTGCATATGCTTGTCTGCAAATATTCAGTTGGGAGAGCTTTAGATTGAAGATCTCACCTGGTCCAAAGGTCACTTTGGCAAAGCGTTCATTTGGTTTTACCGCCACAAACACGAAACACCAAATGGCTGCTCCCGGGCCGTAATCTGTCTCCGGTGCCCTGGTCAAGTTTTACAAAAATACCATGGGTGGGGGGAGGCAGGGAGCTGCTACCATGAGCTTCTCAACATGTGAACACAGTGCCATATACCAGACTCAATCAGCAGTAACTGTGAGAGATGCACAAACCTATTCCAGAGCGAGAAAGAGGTGGCGGGAAATATGAAATAAAATGCCTAACGGTCGACCGGCCCAGCTCACGGCAGGATGGCTCACTGGGAGGGAAGGGGGAGGCCGGTCCCAAGCGGAATCTCTCTCCTCTCCCCCTCCACCCCGCAATGTCCCGCCACCATAACCTTCGGGAACGGGACTTTACCGACACAACCCGCTCCCCCCTTTCCGGGTGGGACCGCCGCCATTTTAGCTTCAGGCCCCACCCTTCCCCCCACCCGCGCGCGAGATGGCGGTTAACGGCCGCCTCGTGCCACAGGTGACCGTTAGCAGCTGCTTCAGAAGAAAAACTCTCTTAAATAGAAAACAACCCTTTCAGGAGAGAAAACAAAAACACAAATTCCGGGTGTCGCCAAACACAATAATATGTATCAGAATGAAAAATACTCACTCAGACAGAGAGGTGAAAGCGATGAAGAAATTGTGTTGTCGGTTCATGCAAGTCCCAAAGCGCGCTCTACCCAAGGACGGCCGCTTCCCCCCGGACTCCGAACGTTGTCTCTGCTTTATCTCTCTCTGGGCAGATGCTGCCAGACCTGAACCATGAAAAACAGGTACTCAGCGAGGAAAGTCCTCATTCAGGATTCTTTTCAGGTTCAGTTGGCGGGTGGAATATGATGTGGGAAAGTGTGTGAGATTATGCGCTGGGATTAGAAGGTGAGGGGGGCGGACTGTTTTCTAAACGGGGAAAGGTTTCATATGTTATATGTAATACAGTCATACAGCACGGAAACAGACCCTTTGGTCCAACCAGTCCATGCCGACCATCATCCCCAAACTAAACTAGTCCCCACCTGCCTGCTCCTGGCCCATATCCCTCCAAACCTTTCCCTATTCATGTACTTATCCAAATGTCTTTTAAATGTTGTAACTGTACCCACATCCATCACTTCCTCAGCAAGTTAATTCCACACACAAGCCACCCTCTGTGTAAAAAAATTTGCCCCTAATGTCCTTTTAAAATCTTTCTCCTCTCATCTTAACATGAAGGGACCTGTTCAGGATTCTCTTCAGGTTAAACAAAAACAGGTTCAGTTGGCAGTTAGGAAGGCAAATGCAATGTTTGTGTTTGTTTGAGAGGGTTAGAATACAAGAGCAGGGATGTACTGCTCAGGCTGTATAAAGCATTCGGAATGTTGTGAGCGGTTTTCAGTCCCATATCTAAGGAAGCATTTTATTTATTTCAAAAATATACGTTGTTCAAAAAAGGCATACATATGTACATTCATAGTTGCTAAAGCATTTCATTTCTGCGCAATAGAATAGGAAGGAAATAAAACAAACAATGCTGTTGAACTCTATGCAATGAACAAACCGAAGGCATCTCTTAATTGTGTGCAGTTATATTTACATATATTTGAGGTGCCCTAAGGTTGCGACAACTGAAAGGACCACCATTTAACTTCAACAGAAAGACATTAGACGGTGCTCTTTCCCCACTGCGCCTTGGCAGCTGCTGCCCCAAGCTTTATTACATCCCCCAGCACATAGTCCTGGACCTTGAAATGTGCCAGTCTGCAAAATTCGGTCAGGGTTAACTCCTTGCTCTGGATGACCAACAAGTTTTGGGCAGACCCAAAGAGCGTCTCTCACTGAGTTGATGGTCTTCAAGACACAGTCGATGTTTGCCCCGGTGCGTCCCAGGGAACAGATCATACAACACAGAGTCCTGTGTCATAGAGCTGCTCGGGATGAACTGTGACAAAAACCAACTGCGTTTCTCTCCAGACTTCCTTTGCAAAGGCACATTCCAGAAGGAGATATGCGACAGTCTGTATTCAACCCGTAGCTGCTTTGAGGGCAGCATGCGCTGGTGCATACAGTCCAGTCATAGAAGAAGGATCTCGCAGGTAGTGCCCTTCTCACCACCAGCCCAGGTGATGTCTTGGTGCTTGTTGGAATGTTCTGGTGATGAGGCATTCTGCCAAATGACTTGGAGAGTCTGCTCAGGGAACCACACGACAGAATCCACCCTTTCCTTTTCTTGCAGGGCCTCGAGGATGCTTTGTGCTGACCACTTCCTGATGGACTTGTGGTCAAAGTTGTATGACAGAAACATACAGATTCTCACTGCTGGTCAGTCCACATGGCAAGAGAGTAATGTCTGTCACTGAAAGCCCATCTCCTCCCAAACCCCAGTTCATCCAGTCAGTTCCTAGCTCGCTCCATCCGGAACACGTGTCCCTCAGGTATGGAACACATCAACAATCAGCTTTGTGGTGTGGGAGAAAGCAGCAAGATAATGGTTTTTCCCAGGTCTGTCCCTGTCGTTCCCTCCAGCCCCACTGGACCCAGACTTTGAATACACACAGGCACAAAACTGCAGTTTCAAACACAGAGCAGTCATGACACAATCCTGGGACACAGATGAATGCAAGATTTTTGCACAAATAAACAGAAGGTTATTCCTCAAGAGAACACAGACTTTTTGCATAAATGATCACAAGTTTAGTACACAAATGAACACAAAGTTCTTGCATAATTGGGCACAAGATTTTTTGCACAAATTTAATGAAACTAAAATGAACTAGTGCAATCAACAAGCTTAATGAGTTTGGGATTTATACAAATGATGATAAGTCCATTATACGATTCCAACACACTGTATTTACAATTTAACCATTACACAAATGGTTACATTTTTTCAAAATTAACAGAAGTATATGATGGAATTGAACATAAGATTATTAAACAAATGTTCTTCATTCAGCGAAATATGTCAAGGGATATTAGAAGGCTGTTCTACTTTTTCATCAATAGTTCATCGATAATCACTGCTGGGAAATAGCTGCTTGACACACATTGTGTTAAAGATGTTTACACTCAAGGCAGTGTCAATTACAGCAGACACACACCACCAACAGCATTTCTGAAGAAGGGTCCAGACCTGAAATGTCAGCTTTCCTGCTCCTCTGATGCTGCCTGGCCTGCTGTGTTCATCCAGCTCTACACCTTGTTATCTCAGACTCCAGCATCGGCAGTTCCTACTATCTCTGAGCAATCTCCCCCTGCTGGACTCTGTGAACATTAGTCCCTCACACACAGACAGTCACAGCGTGATTCCCCTCTGCTGGGGACTGTAAATATTACAGATACACATACACGCATAGATAGTCACAGCATGATCCCTCCCCCTGCTGGGGACTGTAAATGTTACAGACAGACAAGCACACGCACACACACACACACATAGCACGATCCCTCTCTGCTGGGAGCTGTCAGTTTTGGCAGACGACACACCTATCACTAGCCTTGGTATACGTTATGTGTTCTAACCTCGTGTTTGAACCTGACTGCTGGGAGTTCAGATATCCTTGAAGAAAACACAGCTTTATTACAGTTAAACAGGACTAACTTATCCAAAGCTGAATAAATCTTTCCTGAAGATAATAAAAGGCTAACATACTTTCAGAATCAAATTACATTGTAGGGCATTTACTGCCTGTCCCTAGTTCCTCTTGAGAAAGTCGTAATGAGCTGCCATCATGAACTGTTGCAGCCCATTTGGTGTAGGTTGACCCACAATGCCCTTGGGGAGGCAATTCCAGGATTTTGACCCAGCGACACTGGCTTGTAGTGTTTGACCGCATCTACCTTCCCCGTGCTTTTCTTAAACCACCAACACTGAGACTTCATAAAACAAAACAGAAATCACTGGAAAGTCTCAGCAGGCCCTCAGCATCAATGAAATCAGTGCTAATGTTTCAAGTCTGCTGACCCTTCTTCAGAACTGATGGTAGTTGGGAGAACTTGTTTTTTATGCCGAATGTAAGGTGGGGGAGGGGTTGAGGAGTAAACGTTATGTGAAGACAGGGCCCAAAGAGAGAAAACAGTTGGACAGACAAAGGAATCATTAACAGTTGGCCTAGGAAAATGAATGGCTGCTCATGGGGATGGTGAGTGGCTAACAATGGGTAGTGTATAATGGTGAAGCCATAGTGTAACCAAAGGGAGTTGATGGCCTAGTGGTATTATCGCTGGCCTGTTAATTGAGGGACACAGGTATATTGTTCTGGGGACCTAGTTTTGAATCCCATCACAGCAGATAGTGGAACTTGAATTCAGTTAAGAGTTTAATGATGACCATGAACCCACCTGGTTCACGAATGTCCTTTAGGGAAGGAAACTGCTATCCTTACTTGGTCTTGACTTCACGTGACTCCAGGCCCACAACAACATGGTTGACTCTTAACTGCTCTCTGAAATGCGCAATAAATGCTGTCTAATCAGTAATGCCCTTGATTGAACGTTCTTAAAGACATCATAACAAGACCTGGTGTGTGGTAGTTGAAGTAAAGACATGGGAGCAGGTGCATCAAGCCCTACAACTGTTGAACTCAAGACTGAGTCCAGAAAGCTGTAGAGTCCCCAAGCAGGAAAATGAGGTGCAGTTCTTCCAGATTGCTCTGAGCTTCACAAGGGCACTGCAGCAAGCCTAAGACAAATATGTTGACCAGGGAGCAAGGTAGTATATTGAAGTGTCAGGCGACTGGAAGGTCAGGTCTTTTTCGCAAGCAGAAATTGCGGGTTCTGTGAAGCACTCTACCAGTCAACTCTTTGTTTCCCCAATATAGACAAGACCAGATTCTGAGCATAGAATGCAGTAGAATAGATTGAGTGGAGTACAGTTAAAGCGCTGCTTCACTGGAAGGTGTGTTTGGGCCCATGGATGCTGAGAAGGGAGCAAATAAACAGACAGGTGTTACACAGGAGGACTGCAGCCGTTCAAAAACTCAGCTCACCACCACCTGCAGGGGAAGATGCCATGGGGTGCGGGGGGTGTGGGTAGGTAGTGTGTTAGGAGTGAAGGAGGAGTGTACCAGGTTATCCCAAAGGGAACGGTCCTTGCAGAAGTTTGACAAAGGAGGGGAGGGGTATATGTGTCTGGTGGTGGCATCTCGCTGGAGGTCGCAGAAAAAAAACGCAAATGATCCTCTGGATTTGGATGCTAGTAGGATGGTAGGTGAGAACAAGGGGAGCCCTATTGCTGTTGTGGGAGGGAAGAGAGGGGTTGAAGGACGAAGTGCAGGAGATAAATCGGACCTGGTTGAAAGCCCTGTCGACAATCCTTGGTTGAGGGAGAAGGTGGACATTTTGGAGCTTCTCATGCTGAAGTTGGCATCATCAGAACAGATGCGACAGAGACGGAGAAACTGGGAAAATGGAATAGAATCTTTCCAGTAAATAGAGTACGATGTAATCAAGGATATGTCATTGATGAATATCTGTTGACATGGGAAGGCTTTAAAGGATATAATCTGCCATTTATTTATTTCAAGGGAGAAGAAACAGACAAAACGTTTTAGAATGGAAGTGAATTGCTCACTTGTGGTAAATGTCTGCAATGGTTCACCAAATGTGTAGTGACTGTATGGTGGACTGGTGAGACTATAACTGGACTCACATCCAGAACCACCCAGATCATGTTCTGAGGACCCACCTTCGAATCTCATCATGGCAAATGATGAAATTTGAAATGAAATAATGTCCTTTAGGGAAGGAAACATGCCGTCCTTACCTGGTCTGATTTACATGTGGTTCCAGATTCAAAGTAATGTAGTTTACTCCTAAATGCCCTCTTGGCAATAAGGTTTGGGCAATAAATGTTGGCTTTGCATCCCAAGAATGATTATTGTGCATATTGTGCATTTTAGGCTCTTGTCAGCTAAAGCCAGTAGAATGGAACCTGGTCTTCAGGGGGATGAATGATTTCAATCTGCCATTCTGAATGTTTGTGAAGGCTGTTTGAGGCGATATGGACTCACCTTTAAAGGAAAGATGTTGTTTCACTACTTCACCAGCAGTGCCTGTCTGTACCATCACCGAGAACCCAAGAACTAAGAATACGACAGTTCTTATCCTCCACTGATTTTCTACTGCACTGTGAACTACCTGGAGGATGAGTTATGATAATACAGACAATCTTGCAGTTAATAATTGCAAAAACCACAACACAGCAAGTGACATTCGCGCCACACAAATGCCAGGCTATGAACATCACCAATAAGAGACAATCTATCCACCGCCCTTTGACATTCAATGGTGTCACCATCACTGAATCCCCCACTATCAAAATCCTGGGGGTTACCATTGATCAAAAACTCAACTGGACTCACCACATTAACACAGTGGCTACAAGAGCGGGCCAGAAGCTGGGAATACTGTGGCGAGTAACTCACCTCCTGACTCCTCAAAGCCTGTCCACCATCTACAAAACACAGGTCAGGAGTGTGATGGAATACTCCCCACTTGCCTGGATAAGTATAGCCCCAACAACACTCAAGAAGCTTGACATCATCCAAGACAAAGCAGCCCGCTTGATTGGCACTACATCCACAAGCATTCACTCCCTCCATCACCGACGCTCAGTAGCAGCAGTGTGTACTATCTACAAGATGCACTGCAGAAATTCACCAAAGATCCTCAGACAGCACCTTCCAAACCCACGACCACTTCCATCTAGAAGGACAAGGGCAGCAAATACGTGGGAACACCACCACCTTCAAGTTCCCCTCCAAGTCAATCACCATCCTGACTTAGAAATATATCACCGTTCCTTCACGGTCGCTGGGTCAAAATCCTGGAATTCCCTCCCTAATAGCATTGTGGGTCAACCCACAGCAGGAGGACTGCAGCGGTTCAAAAACTCAGTTCACCACCACCTCCTCAAGGGCAACTAGGGATGGGCAAGAAATGCTGGCTGGCCAGTGATGCCCACATCCCCCAAATGAATAAAAAAAGGACAGAATCTGTGGTGCACACATGACAGGGTCATTTCACTTATGATTCAAACAGTAATGCACACACTCAGACAGACACAATGACACACTCACAGCAACACACACTGAAACATTCTGACATGCACACAGACATAACTCACATGCACACGCACACAGACACACACATTCACACACAAAGTCACACATGCAGACTCACACAGCCAGACATGCATATGCATTCAGATACACAGAAACACACACCCACACAAGACATACACACACATAAATACTCACACACACACTCGCACACACAGTGACACATGCGCAGACACGCATATACACACACAAGCTCATGCACACAAAGATATGCACACTCACAGACACACAAATATACGCTTAAACAACCAGATAGAGACACACTCACCCCACTCTCACTGTCATACAGACACACACACACAATATTCACACTAACTTACACAATCACAGACATACATACTCATACACACAGTAACGTGCACAAACACAGCCAAGCACTCACACACACAAACAGATACAATCTACACTAATACAATATTGATAGCATGCTATAACTGATATTTGGGCACTCAGCAGCACTTAACTGCTGGATTGTCTTCAGCAATACAAGGGCTACTGTGTGGGACGACTGGTATTTTGATACTCAGCAGTGTGCAACATATGTATTGTCTACAGTAATACAATATCTACAGTGTGAAATAACTAATATATGGATGCTCTGCAGTGTACAAGGTGTGCACTGTCTACAGTGATAAAATATCCACAGTGTGGGGCAACTGATATTTGGACAGTTAGCAATGTGTGGCCTGTATATTGTCTGCAGTAATGCACTATCTACATTGTGGGAGACTGATAATTGAACATTCAGCTGAGTGCAGCCTATGTATTGAACATACGAGCACACAATGAGATGCTGAATGCTTTGTGGAAAGGCAGGTTGCAAGGGGGATACAAGCAGTTTATAGAGAGATATTGACAATTTAATCAGTGGGTAAACAGTAATTGGAGTATAATGTGGAAAGAAATGAAGTTGTTCATCTTGGAAGAGAGAACAAAAGAACAGAGTATCATTTAAGTGGAGAAAGCTGCAAGACAAATGGACTTGAGAGGGGGGAGCTTGTGCATGAAACCCAGAAAACTAGCACACAGGGATACCAGGGAATCTGGAAGGCTAACGGAATGTTGTCCTTTATTTCAAAAGGGTTGGAGTATAAGAGGAGGGAAGTCTAACTGTAACTGTACAAGGTACTGGTGAGACCACATCTGGAACACTATGAGCAGTTTTAGTTCCATAAAACACATCATTTCATTAGAGGGAGTTCAGTGGAGGTATACTAGGCAGATTCCTAGTTTGAATGGATTGTCTTATGGGCAAAGACTAAAGCGGTTTGGACTCTATTGACTGGAATTTAGGAGCATGAAAGGTGATCTCACAAGAAATATACAGGATTCTTCAGGGGCTTGACAACGTAAATGCAGAAAGGATATTTCCCGTTATGGGGGAGTCAATTACCAGAGGATCTGAAAAAAGGAACTCTAATTTATGACTGAGATGAAGAGGAATTTCTTCTCTCAGAGGTTGTGAATATTTGGAACTCCAGGGGTCAGAATCCTTGTGTATATTTAAGGCTGAGATAGCTAGGTTCTTGATCAGACAGGGAATCAAAGGTTATGGAAAAAGGGTAGGAAAGTGGATGTGTGAGATGTTGGAATAGCCATTATCCTGTGAAAGGCTGAGTGGCCAACTCCTTGTATTTTTTTTGATCTTTACCTCAGCTAGTACAGGAATTGAACCTTCATTGTTGGCATCACTCTGCATCACAATCCAACCACCCAGCCAACTGTGCTACCCAACCCCAACATTGATGCAACAGCAATGGTATGAAGATGGAAAGTTGAAAAACTGTTTGCAGATGGTGATACATAGGAATAGGGAAAATAGAGCCAGGGGAAACTAATTGAGAAACAGAAAAGGAGAGATTGTGGGAAATATTCAGGAGGGAGAAAGAGAGGGAGAGAGGGATTCAGAGAGAGAGTCAGGGAGAGAAAATGTAAACAGGGAGAGGAAACGAGATAGAAGACAAAAAGGGAGAGAGACAGAGAAAAGCAGAATGGGGTGCTGAGAAGGGACATGGCAGGAAATATCCACAATGAAATGAAATAACTGACAGCACTTTCCAGAATTCCAAGACATCTCAGAGTGTTGGGCAGACATGTAATGACTATTGAGTGCTGTCACTGTTTTAATAGGGAAGACACGGCAGCCAATTTGCCTGCAGCCAGCCTTCTTCAAAAATCCAAATGCATCATTCTTTGCAGAATTGCATTTAAACACAGATTGCTGCAGCTTTCCCTCATGGGAGTGATGGCCTCAACGTACAGCAGCATTTCTTAATTCTGAAGAACAAACTGCTACCATTTTAAAGTTGATGTTGTGCTTCCTAGGTCTGATGAGGAGATATGGGAGATGAACCTAGACCTTCTGGATCAAAGAGAGGGACACTTCCCTGGCACCACAAGAGCCCTGGTTAGCTTGCCTGTTATTGTTAGGTCTTTAAGAGTAACCTGGTGGGGAAGAATCAATTGGAGACTAATCTTTCCTCAGGGATACAAGAGCAGGCCAAAAGCCTGGAGGTGGACGCCATTGACATAAATATTTCAATTTCAGGGATGTGAGGGGAAACAACCTCTAATCATTTTGGACAGTCAACTGGTCCAATAAATATTTGCTTCTAACACGGGCCTCATGGGCCAAAGGCTCCATTCAGTCTCTCAGAGTTGAACAATGGCTGCAATGCACCATGGTAAAGACTGGAAAGGATCCAGCAGCACTTTGTGCGCTGGTGTGTTCTATACACAGGCTGCACTCAGCTGAAAGTTCAAATATCAGTCTCCCACACGTAGACAGTGCATTACTGTAGACAATACACAGGGCGCACTCTGCTAACTATCCAAATCTCAGTTGTTGCATACTGCAGATATTGTATCACTGTAGACAGTACACACTTTGTACACTGCGGAGTGTTCATATATTAAGTATCTCACAGTGTGGATATTATATTACTGTAGATGTTGTATTACTGTAGACAACACACACGTTGCACACTGTTGTGAATTCAAATATCAGCTAAATGCTGCTGAGTGCCCAAGTATCAGTTATAGCACATTGTCCATCCTGTATTAATGTAGATTGTGTCTCTTTGTGTGTGTGTGTGTCTGGGTGTGTGTGTGAGTGTCTGGGTGTGTTTGTGCATGTTACTGTGTGTGAGTGAGTGTGTGTATGTGATTGTGCCTGTGTGTGTATATACCTGTGATTGTGTATATTGGTGTATATGTGTCTCTGTGTGACATAGAGTGTGTGTCTCTGTCTGCTTGTTTAAGTACATATTTTTTGTGTCTATGTGAGTCCAGGTGTGTTACTGTGTGTGTGAGTGTATATTTCTTTGCATGTGCATATGCACCTATGCATATGAATGCCTGTGTGTGTGCGTCTGTGCGGGGATGAGTGCCTCCAAGAGTGCATGTGCCTGTCTTGCTGTAGTCTGTGTGTATGTGTGTGTGTGTGTGTGTGTGCATGTGAGTGTATGTGTGTATGTCAGTGTATGTCTGTGTGTTTGAGTGTGTGATTGTGTTTGTGTGAGTCTGTACCTGTTATTGTATGACTCATAAGTGAAATGGCCCCTTCATGTGCACATCACAGATTCTGTCTGTGTTGTGGTTTTGCCATCATTAACTGCTGGATTATCATAATATATTATCATAAGTATTATCATATAAGGAACTTCCATCCTCCAGAAAATCAGCAGTGATGAGAATTGTCCTGTTCTTAGTTCTCGGTGATGGCGCAGCAAGGCACTGCCGATAAAGTAGTGAAACAACTTCTTTCCTTTAAAAGTGAGTTCACCAAATATTCGGTGAACAAATGATGGGCTTCCAGTTAACCTCCAGATGCTGACAGGGCTGTTTCTGCCATTGTCTTTTCTGGTGCCTAGTTCAATACCAGGTGATCCATCCTGTTTCATTTCTTTGACCCTTCATAGCGATTGAGACAACTGAGTGCCTTGCTAGGACATGTCAGAGGGCAATTGAGAATCAGTCACATTGTTGTGGGTCTGGAGTCACATGCAGGCTGGACGAAGTGAGGATGGTAGATTTCCTTCCCTGAAGGGCATTAGTGAATCAGATGGGTTTTTCTGACGATGGATTCATGGTCATCATCAGTTTCTTAATTCCAGATTTATTTTTTATTGAATTCAAATTCCACCATCTGCTATGTTGGGATTCAAACCTGGGTCCCCAGGACATTACCTGGGTTTGTGGATTGATAGTCTAGTGATAATAATGCTAGGCTTCCAGTAATGAATTAGAATGTGATGAATCAAAGTCTCAGTCACTTCCTGTCTGTCTGCCTGTCCCTCTTTTGTTTAAAGGGATACAATGCCACCATCTGCTGGCCTCCCTACACAAAACCTGTGAATCTCTCAGGTTGCACAGTTGTTTCTCAAGTTGCTTCTCAAAGAATGTTTTTGGAGACACAGAGCAGTTTTGTCTGATCCCTCGAGATGTTGTCCCTGAGACATGAGCAGAGGAAGATGAACGTACCCAATGCATGTTCCCCCATATCAGAACTGTTCAATTCTTTGTCACTTAGCTGTTAGAGGACATTGCACTTTCTGCAACTTGCAATGTTTTGGAATGAAATTTGCCTAGTCTCCTCACTTGCTTTCTTTGACACTCTCTGACACACTGTCACACTCACTCTTTCTCACACACTCCTTCACACATGCAGTCTTTCTCACATACACACACAGTCTCACATGCACACTCTCTCACACAATCTCCCTCTCATGCTCTATCTCTCTTACGCTCTCTTAGACTCTCACACACACACGTACACTTGCTCTCAAACAATCTTTCTCACATGCTCTCTCACACACTCCCTGACACAGACTTGCTTTCACATATACTCACTCCCACATGCTCGCTCTTACACTCACACTCACACCCATACACTGACTCATGCCCTGACTTACTCTGACACACACATTCTCACAGACACACACTTGTAGAGCATTACAAACTCGCTATCTCACAGAATCACACAATCTTACACATAGCCCTCACACACAATCTCTGATTCAAACAAACTCAACCACAAACTCTCACTCCCTCACAGTCACACATACACACACTGTGTCACACACACTCATGCGCACATTACGGTAGGGAATGAGGTGGGTGGGGCAGCTGGCTAAATTATTTCTTGATCTCCATGTCACCAGTTCCCTAACACAGCACCCCCCCCCCAGTACTCCTCACAGTCAGCATTTCCAGTAATGCAGGCACTGAGAATGGAAAGCAACATGTTTATTACATAACACAAGCTGTCAATGAATCATAGTGACCTCTGAGCAGATGAATGGCTGTGGAATCAATGTTTGCAGTGACATGCATTTCTTTATTGTTGGAGGCTCTGGGCAGGTTGGAGGGTAAAGCCCCTGCAGCAGAGTGATAGACGAGTTGAAGGGACTTTGGAAGGTAGTGCCTAATGTGCGCCGAGAAGCTTGTGGAAGCATGAGTCGCAGTAAGGCTTGTCCTTGTTCTCCTTGAAGCCACCCAGGTTGAGCTGTTTGAGGCAGAATGCACAGACAAAGTGCTCCGGGTGGAACTTCCGGCCCAGTGCAGCGATGCAGCGCCCACTGATGGGCTTCTGGCATCCGCTGCACAGTGTCCCCTGGCGCTGGTGCCAGTGCAGCTCACAGTAAGGCATCCCATTCAGCTCGAAGAAGCTTGCACCAGCAAATGGGGTGAGACAGTCCTGGGTTGGGGGTGGTGGGAGGGTGGAGGAACAAGAACAGGAGCAGTTACCTTCCCAGATGTCACACGGTGGATAGTGTGGACCTTATTGAGCCACTTTGATGTCACACACTGAAAAATTCCCCCCACTCCCCTATCGAGCCCACTGCCTCGCCCCCAGGAACAGGACGAAGTTATTCCTCCCATCATTCTGGAGTGGGACAGTCTGCTAATCAATCTGCCAATCAATCTGCCAAATGGAGAGACCAAGAGGCTGTTTTTTTTATTATTTATCACGGGCAAGGCAGATCTTTATTGTCCGTCCAGAATTAGATCTTCAAAATGATGCAGAAAATAGTCAAAGAAATTAATGGAATGCTGTTCCCTCTTTATCGAGAGGACTGGAGTTCCAGAACACACAGGTTATGTTGAAGTTACTGGTTAGACACCATTTGGAGACCACAAATTCAGAAGGATATATTGGCCTTGAAGGCACTGCAATGTATATTTAAAAGAATGATATTTGCACTTCAGGAGATCATTTATGGGGAGAGACTAGACAAATGAGGCCCTTGTTCTCTTGAAATTAGACAGTTAAGGGTGACCTGATCAAAGCTTTCAAGATAATTAACAGGACAAGTCAGGGTTGATCAAGATAAACGATTTCCATTGGTTGTGGATTCTAGAATGAGGGAGCCAAGTCTGAGAAATAGGGCCAGAGCGTTCAGGAGAGATGTTGGGAAGCACTTTGACACACAAAGTGTGGGAGAGGTTTGGAATTCTTCCACAAACAGCTGTGGATGCTGGATCAGTTGTTAGTTTTAAACCTGAGGTAAATACATTTTTGTTTAGCGAAGGTAATAAGGGATATGAGCCAAAGGCAGGAATGTGGAATTACACCACAGATCAGCCATGATCCCATTAAATGGCTGAGCAGGTTTGAGGGGCTGAATGGCCTACTCCTGTTCCTAGTTGCACACTGGGCAGCTACAGGCCAACCACATTGTCACATGTAGGCCAGACCATGGAAGGATGGACATTCACTTCCCTGAAGGGCATTAGTGAATCAGATGGTTTATTTTTCCTGAGAATGGTCACTATTAGATTTTCATTTCCTGATTTTTTATTTAAATTCCACCATCTGCCATGACCTGGGTGTCTGGATTAACAGTCTAGTGATGGCCACTAGGCCATGGCCTCTCTTATTCAGTGCCTGTTGCCTATGATGTAGGTTATTAAAATAGATCAATGTCTTTCAAGAACTCCACTCTCCCCTCCCATTCAAGAAAATAATTTCAGCTCAGTATATCAGTCTGTTTTTCAGATCATTGTATCCTTCCAGCCAACAATAAATGATCAACTCTTGTTATAAATATTCCAACTGATCGCTAAAGTCAACAATATACTCCCAGTTTTGCCTGTCTGCCTTTGTACAATTTATTTCAGAGCAGCTATTACCCGGATGCCCACTGTGCTCTATCTAAGGAACTCTCAAACGACATGGCACAAAGGTCATCTTTATCTCTCCACTAACGCCAATCAAACAAATCATCCAGTCACGATCAGATTGATGCTTAGGGATTCCTGTGTGAGAATTGGCTTCTCATTCCTCTCACCCCTTTCTCCCCTGCCCATCCCCTCCATTGTATTTGGCAACCATTTTATATTGCACGGATCTCTCTCGATAGCACTGAGAGCTGCCAAGACTCTGCAGTGTGGCATAGCATTGAAAAGTAGGTTTCCACATCAGAGACGAAGCTATAGGGAGAGGCTGAATAGGCAGGGGCTATTTTCCCTGGAACATCAAAAGCTGAGGGGTGCCCTTATAGAGGTTTATAAAATCATGAGGGGCATGGGTAGGCTGAATAGTCAAGATCTTTTTCCCGGGGGAGGGGAGTCCAAAACTAGATGGTATAGTTTAAGTTGAGTGGGGAAAGATTTAAAAGGGACCTAAGGGGCAACGTCTTCATGCAGAGGGTGGTGTGTATGGAATGAGCCGCCAGAGGAAGTGGTGGAGGCTGGTCCAATAAAAGATTTAAAAGGCATCTGGATGGGTATATGAATAGGAAGGTTTTAGAGGGATATGGGCTAAATGCTGGCAAATGGAACTGGATTAATTTAGGATATCTGGTTGGCATGGACGAGTTGGACCAAAGGGTCTGTTTCTAATGTTGTATGACTCTATGCCCTCAACGACAAGGCTTCGCTCCAATCCCTGACACTTACCCTGCAAACAAAGCATTCTGGGTGCCAGACGCTATTGAGTGCGGACAGATAATTGTCCAAAACCGGGTGATCACAGCTGCCACATTTGGGAGCGAACATGTTAAAATAGTCCTTGCGGCAGTACGGCTTCCCGCCTTTCTCATGGTAACCTGGAAGTGAAGAAGGAGAGAAAGATGTGACGCATGGGCTGGAGCAGTGAATGCAAAAGGTTCTTGTGCAGAGAGATTGGACATGAGCCGGGGGAGCTCACCTCAATCAATACCGCATCAGTCACTCGGCCTGACGTTCAGGTGCATACACTCTCTGTATCAACCTGTTCAGAGATGTTGTGACACATTTCTGAAGCAGGTTGGGTCTTAGAACCTGTGTTCTCTGGCTCAGGGGGTAGGGGCACTACCACTGCTCAACAAGATCCCCCAATATTCAGGCCCGTTAACAGTAATAGGCCCAAATATCAGTTGAAGGCCATAATAGTCTTTCAGTGCATGGCTGCTTTTGTAATGTGCCTGTTTTCAGTTTCAGTTTCATCCCAGTATTTTTTATCAATGTCAACGCTTTACCTCAGTGTTCCCACAAAGAACATAAAGTGAAAAGCACAGAGAATGGAGGAAATGGCCAAGACTGATTTCTTTCAAACAGAGAACACTGTCCATAACTCCACATGACCTGACCTTCTCCCCATAACCTTTGATCCCTTTAGCTCGGTGGCTCAATGGTTAGCACTGCTGCGTCATAGTGCCAGTGGCCTAGGTTTGACCAGCCATGTTCTTAATGAATGGCAAAGCAGGCTCGAGGGGCCAGATGGCCTACTCTTGCTCCTATTTCTTATGTTCATATGGCACAGGGTAATGATGATAATGATAATAATAAGCTAGAGTTTATGATCAGCTCTCTGACAACATTGTCCAAATGATAAAATAACTGCATATCCATCACCGTTTGAAAGTTACGGTACTCTTCCAGAGTCAGAGGCCGGACATACTCAGATAGTGTGAGAGGTGGGAGGTTGATTTCATCTAAAGTACCTCATGGGGGGAATTGAAATCCCAGCCCACCACTCTTAACAATGTGATCAGTGACTGCTCCTGAAAAACCTACCCTCGCTCCCGAATCTCTCACCGCAGTGAGCACAGAAAAAGTGTTCCGGGTGCCAGGTTTTATCCAGCGCCGTGAGGACTTTCTGTAAAGTGCAAACCAGAACGAAATTAAGAATGCAGGTTTCAATCCATCAGAATACGCAGAAACATTTAGCTCTGGATTCTCTGCAAATGACCTGACAATCAACGAGGCAGAATATTACAGTAACAAAAACAGAAATTGTTGGAAAAGCTCAGCAAGTGTGGAGAGAAATCAAGGTTAACATTTCAGGTGTGGTGACCTTTCCTCAGAAAGGATGGTAGCTAGGAAAAATGTCAATTTATATGCAGAAGATAGGTTCAGGGTGGGTAAAGAGTAAATTATAGGTAGGGATAGAGCCCAAAGAGAAAGAAGAACAGTTGAACAGACAAAGTAGTGGAGGGTGAAAAGCTATTAATGGGGACTATGAGTGGCTAACAATGGGTTATGCAACATAGACTGTGTGACAACAAGGCCTGGTGTGTGGGAGTTGGGGTAAAGTCATGGGAGAGTTCAAGCTCTAAAATTGTTGAATTCAATATTGTGTCCAGAAGGTTGTCGAGTTCCCAAGCGGAAAATGAGGTGCTGTTCTTCCAGCTTGCGCTGAGCTTCGCTGGAGTACTGCAGCAAGCATGAGACAGAGATGTTGGCCAGGAAACAGGGTGAAGTGGCAGGCAACTGAAAGCTCAGGGTCAACGTAGATTATCTGTGAAATGGTCACCCAGTCTACTCTTTATTCCTTTATTGTAGAAGAGACCACATTGTGAGCAGGGAGTGCAGTAGACTAGTACACTGCAGAATATTACAGTGGCTCCCATTACAAAGGGGACAGTGTCACACTGACAGCCAGATTATGCACATGACCTACATGCAGTCCTGTTGGCTTCAACAGAAAGGAACGACAGAGGTGTGTGGACTAACAATCAGTAAACGTTGATTCTGCTTCGCATTATGCCCATTGCCACCTCCACAACCATCATCCCAAACTCTAACCCTTACAACATGGCCATCTTTGTCTATTAGATAAATACATTTCTCCCTCACAATTAATACAGAACTATTAATAGTTTACAGAACACAGAGAAGGCTGGAGATACTCAGCAGATCTGGTAGTATCTATGGAGAGAATGACAACCAACTTTTCTGGTCCCTGAACTCTGAGGCAGGGTCTGAGAATAAACTCTGAACACGGGGCTCTGAAGAAAAGTCAGACTGGACTCGAAACACAAATTCTGTTCCTCGGTGAGGTCACAGTGGACTTACATCGAGAATAGGTCCACTACAGTAAGCACAGCGAGGGGAGAAAAGAGCATGATAATCTTTATCGCAGTACGCCTGGCCATCACGTTCGTAAAAACCTCTCAGACCGATCTCCTCATTACAGTGAGTGCAGACAAAGTGCTCCGGGTGCCAGGTCAAACCCAACGCTGTGACAATCTGGAAAAATCCAAACAAAAAACACGCGATCAGTCAACAGTGCCTGCAGGCAATCACTCGCTCACTACACAGCCGTAAGGCCATGAGGAGTAGGAACATGGAGTAGGCCGTTCAACCCCTCAAGCCTGTTCCGCTATTCAATAGGATCATGGCTGATCCAACATTCCTCACATCCACTTTCCTGCCCATACCCCTTAACCCCTCATTCCCCGACTGATCAAGAATCTAGCTCAGCCTTAAATATATTGATGAGGGCAGAGCAGTAGATGTCATCTATATGGACTTTAGCAAAGCAATGTTCCACGTGGTAGACTAATTAGTAAGGTTAGATCATGTGGGATTCGGGGGATCTAGCCAATTGGATACAAAATTTGCTCAAAGGTAGGAGACAGAGGATGGTAGTGGAGAGTCATTTTTATGACTGGATGTCTGTGACTAACAGTGTGCCACAAGGATCAGTGTTAGATCTACTGCTTTTCATCATTTGTATAAATGATTTGAGGAGGAATGGTTAATAGGTTTGCAGATGACACCAAAGTAGGTGATATAGTGGACAGTGAAGAAGGTTATCTCAGAGTACAGAGGGACCTTGATCAGATGAGCCAATGGGCCGAGAAGTGGCAGGTGGAGTTTAATGTAGATAAATGTGAGATGTTGCATTTTGTTAAGGCAAATGAGGACAGAACTTATACAGTTAATGGTAGGGTCCTGGGGAGCGTTGCTTAACAAAGAGGCCTAAGGGTACAGATGCATAGTTCCTTGAAAGTGGAGTCGTAGATAGACAGGGTGGTGAAGCAAGCATTTAGCACACTTGCCTTCATTGACCAGAATTTTGAGTATAGGAGTGGGATATCATGTAATGGTTGTATAGGCCATTGGTCAGGCCACTTTTGGAATGCTGTGTACAAATCTGGTTGCCCTTCTACAGGAAGGACATTGTTAAACTTGAGAGGGTGCAGGAAAGATTTACAAGGATGTTGCCAGGTTTGGAGGATTTCAATGATGGGGAGAGGCTGAACAGGCTAGGCCTTTTTCCCTTGGGGTGTTGGAGACTTAGGGGTGACCTTATTGAGGTTTATAAAATCATGAGGGGATGGATAGGGTGAGGAGTCCAAATCCTAGAGGGCATTGGTTTAAGGTGAGAGGGGAAAGATTTAAAATGGACCTGAGGGATAACATTTTCACAAAGAGAGTGTATGGAATGTGTTGCCACAGAAAGTGGTGGAGGTGGGTACAATTACAATAATTAATTCTGGATAGGTATATAAATAGGAAGGGTTTAGAGGGATATGATCCATATGGTGGTAAATGGGACTGTGTCAGATTGGGATGTCTGGTCGGTGCAGATGAGTTGGACCGAAGGATTTGGTTCCATGCTGTATGACTCTATGACTCTATACACAAGGACTCTGCCCCCACAGCTCTCTGTGGCAAGGAGTTCCAAAGACTCACAACCCTTTGAGAGAAGAAATACCTCCTCATCTTCGTCTTAAATTAGCACCCCTTTATTCTGAAAATGTGCCCTCTGGCTCTAGACTCTCCCATGAGGGGAAACATCCTCTCAGCATTCACCCTGTTAAGCCCCTTAGGAATCCTATATGTCTCAGTCAGATTAGCTCTCATTTTTGTAAACTCCGTTCAGTAGAATCCCAACTTGTGTAGCCTTTGCTCATAAGACAATCCATCCACACCAGGGATCATCCTAATGAATCTTTTAAGCAGGTGGGCAGATTTCTTAAAGGTGATCTTATAGGGGCAGTTGGAATGCTGGATCTCTTCCGATTAAACAAAAGGCATTGAAAATCATGCCACAAATTCTACACAGGGCCATGTGGTCTACATACGAGATTGATGATTCAAAAGAACATGTTTGACCAGCCTCCCAAGTTAGTTCAGGTGACTGGACAGCTGCTTTGTGATGTAGCATGACACCAACAGCGTGAGTTCAATTCCTGCACAGAGGGCTGAGCTTGAGGCATGGTAACCCTCAGATTAAACCTCCTCCAGTCCTCCATCTCTCTCCTGATGGGAGAG
Source organism: Ginglymostoma cirratum (assembly GCA_024137785.1). Classification (NCBI taxonomy): domain Eukaryota; kingdom Metazoa; phylum Chordata; class Chondrichthyes; order Orectolobiformes; family Ginglymostomatidae; genus Ginglymostoma; species Ginglymostoma cirratum. The sequence continues at coordinate 180,495 of JAHRHZ010000240.1, read as the reverse complement.
CTGCCCTCTGGGACTCAGTCCCCAATGCCTGGGATGCCCTTATTTTGCAAATTGATGCTACAATGTAGAGACATAACACCAGGTCATCTGGCACATATCTGGTTGCTCAAGTCACCTGATTTTTTGCAAAGAGACGCTGTTTCAACCGTCTGTTGTTTCCAAACTGTATAATTTTGCAACGTTCCCAAGAGAAAAAACTTTGCTCATAGCGACAGGAAGCAGCACATTCATTTTCCGTTCAGTACAACCTTATTGGGAAAGTCTCTCCAGCCCCTCCAGTCGGTCTCTCTGGATGCAGATGGGACCTGTTATGGATGGAGGAGCAGGACTTACCGTGCCAACGATTGGCTTCTTGCAGGAGCCGCAGACCCCCTTGGCATCAGTGCTGACCCCGAGTCGGTGGAGGTCAGACTCCAAAGCTCCGAGCATGTTGTCCAGGTTAGTCCCTGCTCCCTGCGGAACAGCTTCTTTGGTGAAAACTGGCGTGCTCTTTGCCGGCTCAGCTGAACTGAGAATCTGTGTGGGTGAGGGAATAAACAGCCAGAGTTAAATTTCCTGCCAGAACCTCATGCCTGGGAATCCCCAGGACAAAATCACAGCAGATGATCTGGTCTACGACTGGACATTGACACCGAGATCGGGATGAAGGACACACCTTGCCCTAGAACGTCATCCAGAACCATTGGGTAAAGGAGGAGTATTTACCTGAGGATCGGCTCAATTAGCTGAAGTTAATCAAGGGTCTGGTGCAGCACCTCATGGTTACACATTCCTCCTGTGCTGATCCACCCTCCATGTAGAATCAAAGTTTGGAGACCATGGGAAGCAGGAATAGGCTGCTGAGCTCCTCAAGTGTACTCTGCCATTCAAAAGGACCTTGGCTGATCCAACTCTCCTCATGTCCACTTTCCTGGCCTTTGCCCATAACTCTTGATCAAGAGCCTATCTCAGCCTTAAATATACAGAAGGACTCTGACCCCATAGCTCTCTGTGACAAGGAGTTCCAAAGACTCTCAACCCTCTGAAAGAAGAAATTCTCTCAGTCTTAAATTGGTACCTCTTTACTCTGAGACTATGCCCTCTGGTCCTAGACTGTCCCATGGAGGGAAACATCCTCTCAGCATTTACCCTGTCAAGCCCCTTAAACATCCTATATGTCTCAATGAGATCACCTCTCATTCTTCTAAATTCCAGTAAGTAGAGTGCCAAACTGTTCCACTTTGCTCATAAGATAATCCCTAACTCTAACCCTAGTGGGGACCATCCACTAGGAACCTTCTCTCCAATGAAATTATATTTTCCCTGAAATAAGCTTGCTTGAGCAGGATTGACCAAAGAGGACTAGGATCAGAAGAATCTAGAAGAGTGAAATTTTGTCCTGTGACTTTTTTATTATTGTTATTTCAGGACACAAGGGTCTGGTCGCTAGACAAGAATTTGTTAGCCATCTCTAACCTCTCATTGAAGCGGTAGTATTGAACAAACACTGCTGTCCTTTTAGTATTTTTAAACACAATATGCTTTTCGGGAATAACTGCATGGATTTTGAAAGAACAGTAAGGAACACTCAGCAACAGTGAAAGAACAATGATGTATTTCCACCCCCACAGTGAGGCTCGGAGGGAATCTAAACGTGGCAATGTTTTCCTGCCCACCACCCCCCCCCCCACCCCGCCTTGCTGCCCCTTGCCCGTCAAGATGTTAGCGGTTGTGATTTTGAATACACTGTGGAAGGAGCCTTGGTAAGTTACTGTAATGCATCTTGTAGATGATACATACTGCTGCTACTGAGCGTTGGTGGTGGAGGGAGTGGATGTTTGTGAATGTGGTATCTGTCAAGTGGGATGCTTTGACCTGGATGGTGTCAAGCTTCTCGAATGTTGTTGGGGCTGTCCCCATCCAGGCAAGTGGGGAGTATTCCATCACACTCCTGACTTGTGCCTTGTAGATGGTGGACAGGCTCTGGAGAGTCAGGAGATGGGTTACTTGCTGCTGTATTCCTAACCTTTCATCTATGGCCATAGCATTTATATGGCTAATCTATTTCAGTTTCTGGTCTACGGTAGCTCCCAGGATGTTGATAGTGGGGGAGTTCAGTGATGCTAATGCCATTGAACGTCAAGGAGCCACGGTTAGATTCTATCTTGTTGGGGATAGTCACTGCCTGGCACAAATAATACCTGCCACTTTGTCTCCCAAGCCTGTATAATGCCCAGATAACATTTCTTCGTCTTGTCAGGTAACTTACACAATTCAGGTTGGCCATGATATCATCAAGCTGTTGGGCCGCTGTTTTTGGACTCAGGAGTGGGGTTTCTGTGGTAACCTGAGGACTCTCCTGTACCTTGCTGGAAGAGAAATGAAAACATGACGAGTCAAAGCTGCGGGTTCGGTGATGGCCCATCTTACAGAATTAAAGAGATAGGTGCAAAACCTGGACTGGTACAGTCTTATCTCACAATTGGAGCTCTGCTGGTTCCGAATGAAGTCAACTTGTCAACTTAGTCGTCCTTCTCATTGATGTCATCACGATGAACAAATATTTCCGCCTTGAGGAGGCGTCTTGTCCTCATTGTAAACCATTGGTGGAGTGAAGGTATACCCAGAGAGGCGTTCAGAGAGCTCCATTTTACTCTTCCCCCACCCTGTGTCAGAGGGACATGGATAGGGTGAATAGCCAAGGATTTTTTTTCCTTAGGGTGTGGGAGTCCAAAACTAGAGGGCACAGGTTTAGGGTGAGATGACAAAGATTTAAAAAGGGACCTGAGGGCAACATTTTCGCGCAGTGGGTGGTGTGTCTATGGAATGAACTGCCAGAGGAAGTGGTGGAGGCTGGTACAATTACAATATCTAAAAGGTATCTGGATGGGAACATCAATAGGAAGGGATATGGGCCAAAGGCTGGCAAATGGGACTAGATTTATTGAGGATATCTGGTCGGCATGGATGAGTTGGACCAAAGGGTCTGTGTCCGTGCTGTACGTATCTATGACACTATAATCAGCAGGAATATGGAAAGCGTAAGAGTCGGTAGGGGAGTAGGGGGAGGGGTGCTCCTTAAATTCTTCACTTGGCCTTGCCACCCACTAAGCTGTAGGCTATCCCATCTGCACTTGCCCAAAGGGATGATTCCAATCCCATCTACTATAGGAGGGGTGTGGGGAAGCAAATATCTTGGAGACGGAACAGTCATCCCATCGAGATCTCAAGCTCAAAAGAACAAAGAACAAAGAAAACTTACAGCCCAGGAACAGGCCCTTCGGCCCTCCAAGCCTGTGCCGATCCAAATCCACTGTCTAAACCTATCACCCAATTCCTAAGGATCTGTATCCCTCTGCTCCCCACCTACTCATGCATCTGTCCAGACGCACCTTAAATGAATCTACCGTGCCTGCCTCTACTACCTCTGCTGGCAACGCGTTCCAGGCACCTACCACCCTCTGTGGAAAGTACTTTCCCCGTGTATCCCCCTTAAACTTTTCTCCTCTCACCTTGAACGCATGACCCCTCGTTATTGAATCCCTCACCCTGGGAAAAAGCTTATCTCTATCAACCCTGTCTATACCCTTCATGATTTTGAAGACCTCAATCAGGTCGCCCCTCAATCTCCTTCTTCCTAATGAAAACAATCCTAACCTACTCAACCTCTCTTCACAGCTAGCTAACCTACTCAACCTCTCTTCATAGCTAGTTGGACTGGTATCTCAAACGAAAGCCATCTCACTAGCTCAGGAATCCCCCCAACAAAGTAATTCTCTCTTGTGGGTGCCCCCCCCTCTCTAGTCTTTCCCTCAAGATCACCCATAGCCCCCCCATCCCCCCACACACCGACTCAGATGTCAGATCTGGGGGCTACCTGACGTCTGAATTCTGGGGCAATGCACCGTTGGAACTGCTGGAGCTGTGAAGCAGGGGTGAGTGGTGGAAACCCCACCTCCAGAAATTGGTGTTGATTTATGGGATTCATGTGGATGTAGGAAGCACAATAATAAGCTGGAGAGGGTTCAGAGGAGATTTACCAGGATGTTGCCGGGTATGGAAGGTTTGAGTTATAAAAAAAGCTGGATAGGCTGGGACTTTTCTCATTGGAGGGTAGGAGGTTGAGAGGTGACCTGATAGAAGTTTATAAAATAATGAGAGCTATAGATAGAGTTAATAGTAGTTGTCTTTTCCCTAGGGTGGGGGATTTCAAGACCGGGGGCACATTTTTAAGTTGAGAGGAGAGAGATTTAAATAAGACATGAGCAAAAATGTTTAAAAGATAAGTACATGAATAGGAAAGGTTTGGTGGGCTATGGGCCAGGAGCAGACAGGTGGGTCTAGTTTAGTTTGGGATTATGTTTGGCATGCACTAGTTGAACCATTTCTGTGTTGTACAGCTCTATGACTCTGTAGCTGCACAGAGATATTCTGCAAAGGTCGCATTGCCAAATGAATGTGTTCATTGTAAAGGAAAGTAAACATGTAGCGATCTCTGTCTGTTGATTGGACTTTGACGATTTAAATCAGGGCATGTAGATTTGAAAACCACACATAATAAGAGAAACATATCTCCCATTCTCACTGTTGTACAGCTTAATATATGTACCTTATCATGGTGAAAAAGTCTTCTGACACAATGAGTAATTAAATGTTGAAATGTACAACCTGATTTAATCTAAGCCTAAATCTCAAGCAGTCTAAAAAGAACTGCAGAAATACTCAGCAGAAATATTTGCAGGGGTGAAACAATCAGAAATGGGAAACTAGCTGCATAGGTCATCAATGGAGCAGGTTCAGACAGAGTCATTAGCCTCCTCTGCAGCAGTAGTTAATTAATCTATAAACTTTTAACATTATTACAGGGAAGATGCAAGCTTACTTAACTTTGTGACGATACTATAGCTTTAAGAGGTGCATTTTGTCCTTTTTTTTGTGAAGAAAGGTTGAGACAGAGGTGTCAGTTGGTCTACTCAGAGCTAATAAAGTAATCAGTTTGTGAGACCTTGAGGTTTTTTTATAAGTTGGAACAGTAGAAGCAGCCTGAATGGGTGGGGTCAAGCTCCAACAGAGCCAGAATTTCTAGTTTTAGTTTTTTGCAGTTACTGGAATCTTAAGCTGGGTGGAAGCTGCAGGCCGTCTCTCCCGCTACACTCTGTCTCAGAGTTTTCTCTTGATGTTTACCTCGTGGACTTGCCTGTGAGAGAAACTATTTTACTGAATTTGCCTTTGCCAAGGGTGTGTTTATGGGAATTTACTATATTGGAACAGTTACTGTTTAGTAGTTAAATAATCTATTATTCTGTTAAGTTTTCCAGTCGGGTTAAGTTATTCCAATTTCTTCCTTCTTTTGTTATCTTTTAACTACAGTGTACGAGTAAAGTGTGTTTTGCTTCAAGACTGGTAGTTTGACCAATCAAATTGCCTTCAGAATGCAATGCCTGCCACTTGCCTTTAGAATAAGAAAATGTTAAGGTCTAGGCTATTTTCTTAATATACTTTGAGCCGATTTGGACTGGTCCATAACAACTTACAAGAACATCTGTAAATGAGAAGCGATGTTATTTCCAAAATATGTGTGGCAATAAATTCCTTTGCTGTATTGTTACTTAGTGAAAAACATCCCTCATCTTATGACACTGCATTTTAATTCAGTTTGTGATAGAACATTAAAGATGGAAACTATTTGAATTGAGCATTAAGATAGATGAGAATTGTGCAACTTCCAGCCTAGTTACATACAAACATTGAATGGTAGGAATCAGAAGCAAGGATAGGCCATTCAGCCCCTTGAGCCTGCTCCAGTATTCCATGGGATTATGGCTATAACTTTCCACTCCCATCTACCCCTGATAATCTTTCACACTTTGCATCTTAAAAATAGTCTGTCAGCCAGTTCTAGCATTGCCAGGGATATCAGGCCAAGCTGACAGGGAGTGACTGATCTGACAGTACTTTTTCTGTATTCGCTACAACTGCATTTGTATCTACGCAGTCATCATTTCGAGCACAGATATGTTTCTTCATGATTATGCCTGACTATAAAGGAGGGGGCAATGGGAGGATTGACTGACCAACTCATGCACACCCTTCAATGGCGAACACTTCAACATCAAGAGAAGCGTCACACATGGTCCGCACTCACCTGCCAACGCAATTACTTCTGTTAGTTTCATTCTTGGCGACTTTTGCTGCTTCATTGATTTGGGTCTGGTAGACTGGCTGCAACTGGGAAAGGTGTGCAGAAGCATCAGAAGCAGTGAGCACATGATGGTCAACAATTTATATCAGCGGCAGTCCCCGTCACATCATCCCTCTGCAATTTCAGGGGTAAATATCTGATTCATGACCCCTCCATCCACCCACAATCACCTCCACCACCCATTGCAGGAGCAATATCTAAATTTCAAAATTGAAAGGTATGGGAACATTTGATTATCGCACCTCCTGCTGTTTGCTTTGGCTTCCATTTACATGACTTGCATGCCAGTCCAATTGCATGGCCTCCCGGCTCAGACGCAGGAACACTACCACCATGCCACAAAAGGGCCCCTTTCCTTGTAAACTTTTAAAATGTTTTTATTAACCTATTTTACTTATCAACCTGTTCAGAGATGTTATTGCACACCTCTGGAGCATATGGGATGCAAACCTGGGCCTCCCAATCCAGGTGTATGGACACTACCACTGCATCACGAGAGGGACAACCTCATCATTCTTGTTTTTTTTTTAATTTAACATATTTTTCTAATCAAATATTATTACACATACCTGTTGAGCAGGTGGGACATGAACCTGGGTCTCTTGATCCAGGGTTGGAGACACTACCATTGTGCTAAAAGAGGGCCCTCATCATCCTTGTTTTTTTTTCCAATCTAGCCTATTTGTCTAATCAACCTGTTCAATGATATTGTTGCAAACCTCTGGAGCAGGTGGAACTTGAACCCAGACCTCCTTGTCTGGGGCAGGGACACTACCACTGGACCTTCATTATCCTGGTAAGGAGATTTAGGAGAGTGGTTTCACAGGTGTGCAATTTGTCTTAAAAGCCAGCAGGGATTTTGCAAGGGATGAAGCAGACTGATCCGTCAGTCTCTTAAAAAACAACATAGTCCAGGACCAGCAAGTCCTAACATGGGACTTGAACCTGGATACGTTCAATGCAGAGATGGGTGAATGACCCTTGAGTCACAACACCTTAGCACCAATCATCACTGTTGCTCAGCCATGGATTGCCCTTGTTAGGATGCTTCTTACCTGTGAGAGCGGTGGGCTGGATGCATCCGGTGCTCGTGGATTGTACTTTGTAGAGCATGCTGTGATGAAGCTATAATCCGAGGGAGCTTGCAGATCTGGGTCGCCTTGCCTGCTGCTCACTGACGTTTGCTCAAGTTCAGCCAGCAATATGTCTAAAAGCAAATGACAACATACAGTGATTTGAATTCACCATTAAATCCCATACTCAAGTCTGATCAACAACCGGAACATCATCTGAAGAAATCTCACTGACCTTGTTCAGGGTTTATATTTCAGAATGAATGCACACTTAACTCTTAGTGCTTCACAGAAGGCATACAACACAGAAACAGACCGTTCAACCCTTGGTGCCTGTACTGCTTTATCCCCATACCTTTGTGCACCCCATTTCTATCTAAATAATCATCCAGTTTCCCTCTTGAATGCCTCAATTGAACCTGCCTTCACAACATTTCCAGGCAGTGCCTTCCACACCCTGATGACTGTGTGTGTAAAAGTTCATTTTCTCACATTTCCCTTGCTTGATTTGTACATCCGTTGCCTACCCGTTCTTGTTCCTTTTACAAATGGGAACCATTTATCCCTATCTAGCCCGCTTATGATTTTGAAAACTTCTATCAAATCTCCCTCAGCCTTCTTCTCTCCAATGGGAACAGTCCCAACTTCTTCAATCCCATCATCTGCTAGACCTTTTCTGTACTTTCTCTCCAACATTTTCACATCTTTTCTATCATGTGATACCTATAACTGTACACAATGATGTCTAACAAGTGTCTTGTAAAAGTTCAGTATTGCCTCCCTGCCTTTGTACTTAATGCCCAAAAACCCAAAACACTTGATGGTTTCCTAACTGCTTTCTCTACCTGTCCTATCACCTTCAATGATCTGTGTACACACAAAACCAGGTCCCTCTGCTGCTATTTTATATTGTCTTCAATGTTCTTCCCACCAACATGCATCATCTTACACTTCCCTGCATTGAACTTCATCTGTCACCTATCCACACTCAATCCACCAACCGGTTGATATCCTTTTGGAGTTCCACACTGTTATCCTCAATTCTTCCAAGCTTCATGGCATCTGCAAACTTTGAAATGGTCCTCTGCACATATCCGGCTCAGTAATACATATCAGGAAAATCACAGGTTCAAACACCATCTGGGGAATTGCACTACAAACATTCCTTCAGCCTGAAAAAATTTCAATTGACCATTTCTCTTTGTTTCCTGTCATTGAGCCAATTTTATAGCCATGTTGCAACTGTCCCTTTTAATACCAAGAAAAATAACTTTCCTCTCAAGCCTGTCATGTGGCACTGTACAAGACACTTTGTGGAAATCCAAGTACAGCACATCAACAGTGTTACTCCCATCAAGCCTGTACCTCTTCAAAACACGCCAGCAAGTTCATTAAACATGATTTCCCCCTTTAGAAATCCATGCTGACTCTTCCTCATGTGACTTTTTTTCATGTGGCTGCTAATTCTTTCATAGTGTGGAAGCAGGCCATTCAGCCCATGGAATCCACACTGACCTTCCGAGAAGCATCAAACTCCACTCCTGAATATCCATTTCTAGGAGCTTTGCCACCAGTGCCTTGGCAATTTCTACACTCAGTTCCTTCAAATTCCTTCCATGCATCTCATCCATTCTCAGTGCCTTGTTAATTTTCAATCCAATACCCTCCTCTTTATTAATTTAGAACACTTCCAGTGACAGAGTTTCCTTTTCTGTCACCATGACCTGTGCAGTATCTTCCTAGTTTGTAAAGACAGATGCAAAGTATTCATTTTTTGGATTTGAGTTCGGAGGTCAATTGTTTGTTTGCCATTTGTCATTTGTCATAACAATTGTCATTTGTTTGCCTTCCTAACTGGTCGTTACATTTGCCTGTTTACTCTCATGAGCTGGTGTACAAAGTCACCCAGATCCCTTTGTACATCCACACTTCCCGATATATCACTATTTAAATAAGAGTCTGCCTTTCTATTTTTCACATCAAAGTGTATAACTTCATGTGCTGTCATGTTTTTGCCCACTCACTCAACTTCTGTAAATCACCTCGAAGCTTCTATGCAATCCTCCTCACAACACACAATCCCATCTAGTTTTGTGTCATCAGCAAGTTTGGAAATGTATTTGATTTCCTCATTCAGGACATTTGTACATATTGTGAATTGCTGGGGCCAAACACTCATCCTTGTGGTATGCAACTGGTCACTGGCTACCATTTGGAAAAAAACCCATTAATTCCCACTTGCAGTTTCCTTGCGGGTGACACCAAATTGGTCTTGATCTTGAGCTGGGCCAATGGACAAAAGGGGTGGCAGTTGGGTCCTGACCCGAAATGTCAACTTTCCTGCTCCTCTGATGCTGCCTGGCCTGCTGTGTTTCTCCAACTCCACAGTTATCTCTGAGTCCAGATCTGCAGTTCTTACTATGCCTCAGTTGGAGTTTAATTTAGTCAAACACAAGATGTTGTATTTTGATAAGACAAACCAGAGCAGGACTTATACAGTTAATGTAGGGCCCTGGGGAGTGTTGTCAACCAGAGAGACTTAGGGGTGCAGGTACATAGTTCCTTGAAAGTAGTGTCATAGGTAGGTAGGGTGGTGAAGAACACATTCGGGCACACTTGCCTTCATTGGTCAGAGCATTGAGTACCGAAATTGGGACGTCATGCTGTGGCTGTAAAGGACATTGGTGAGGGTACTTTTGGAGTACTGCATACAGTTCTTGTCGCCCTGCTATAGGAAGGATGTTATTGAACTGGAAAGGGTGCAGAAAAGATTTACAAAGATATTACAGGGACTGGAGGTTCTAAGGAGAGGCTGGAACATTTTTCCGTGGTGTGTAGGAAGCTGAGAGAGAAAACCTTATAGAAGTTTATAAAATCATAAGGGGTATAGATAAGGTGAAATGCAAAGGTCTTTTCTTCAGGGTAGAGGAGTCCAAAGCTAGAGGACACAGGTTTAAGGTGAGAGGGGAAAGATTTAAAAGGGACCTGAGGGGGCAACTTTTTCATGCAGAGGGTGGTGCATGTATGCAATGAGCTGCCAGATGAAATTGTGGTGGTACAATTACAAAATTTAAATGACATTGGATGAATAGGAAATGTTGAGAGGGATAGGGGCAAAATTCAGGCAAATGGGATGAGTTTAGTTTGGGAAACTTTGTCAGCATGGAAGAATTGGACCGATTGGTCTGTTTCTGTGCTGTATGATTCTATGATTCTGTAAGTTTCAATCCATGCTGATATATTAATCCCCATCCTTTGTGCTTTAATTTTGCCTACCTTATCAAAAGCCTTCTGAAAATCTAAATGCACCACAACCACTGATTCTCCCTTATAGAATCATAAAACTTCTACAGTACAGAGAGGCCATTCAGCCCATTGAGTTCACACTGCCCCTCTGAAGAGCATCCCACCCCGCCCCATCCCCGCCAGGCCTATCCACTGTGTTTTCCATGATTAATCCATCTAGCCTGCACATCCCTGGATACTATGGGACAATTTAGCGTGGCCAATCCACCTAACCTGCACATCTTTGGACTGTGGGAGGAAACCGGAGCACCCAGAGGAAACCCACACAGACAGTGCGAGAATGTGCAAACTCCACACAGACAGTTGCTGAGGGGTCCCTGGTGCTGTATGGCAACAGTGCTAACCACTGAGCCACCATTTCGCCTCCCCCCGTCTGGTCAGCTTGTTGCATCCCCAACAGAGAAAAAAAAACCTCCAGTAGAGTTGTTAAGCACAATTTCACAAACTCATGCTGACTTTGTCTAATCCCATTAATGCTTTCGAAATATAATGCACTCTGCAAGTTTCCCCACTCCGGAAGATTTGATTGAGTTTGGGTGTTTTTTTCGGAGGGAAGTGGGAGTGTGCCTTGCGGTGAAAGTTATGGAGTTCGATCGCTGATGGGTTCACAAACCTGGATGAAACACATGAAACTTTACACCAGATGCAGCAAAGTGCTGCCTTGGCAGGGACGGCTTAGTCATATCGATCCCACCGTTGGAGGAAGTGGGAGGGCCACAAGAGGAAATCGTTCGCTCATGCCTCTACAAGTTCAGCTCCTGCAAACAGGTGCTGAGAAATCTTTTCAAGATTGTTCATTGTAACCAATATCTCTTCCTTTTGTCTGACACCGAATGCCAATTCACACAAACGTCCAGCAATTTGCCCTGGCATTTTTGCATGTGAAAATTTCACTAGATTTCGCTCATTGCTTGCTTGCCACTTAAGTGTTTGCATCAAATCAGAGGCAAAACAAACGAACAGTCTACTGAGAAGCGCTGTTCACCACTTCGGAAACCGTTACCAGCAGAAGTAGCACTCCAACTGTTCACGCTTCCGTTCGCAGAATTATGCTGAAAGATGGCGGTGATATGGTGATTAATCCAGACGCCCAATTCACAACTGAATTATAAAAAGAGAAGTTCAAATCTTGGACAATGCACACTGGTGTTTATATAGATGAATAAATTCTAGAATTGGAAACTAGCCATATTAATCGTTGCAAATTTTTTTTAAAATTGCGTTTCACTTTTTATTCACTGGCAGGACGTGGGCGTGGCTAGCTGGGCCCAGCATTTCTTGCCCATCCCTAGCTGCCCTTGAGAAGGTGGGGGGCAGCCGCCTTCTTGAACCACTGCAGCCCACGTACTGTCGGGAAACCCACGGTGCCATTAGGGAGGGAATTCTAGGATTTGACCCAGCGGCGCTGAATGAACGCCGATATATTTCCAAATCAGATGGTTTTGGAGGGGAAATTGCTGGGGGGTGGGCTGAGAGGCTGTTCACTTGATACAGGGAGAAGTTAGGACACGGCACTCGATGTGACAGTATTGTACATATCCGTTACACAGAAACTTGCGCTGTCTCCACAGACGTCCCTTGTAGACTCACAAGAGTTCAACTCACAAACTTTGGAAACTCCCTTTTTCTATGTCCTAGTCTTCTTTTTACCCACTCTACTGCAACTCTGTCTCTTTCTTTCCATCTCCGCAGTAAGATATTATTGGTTACTCACCCAGTTCGTCCATGGGGACAAGGACAGAAAAACAGGAATGTCAACCTCTTGATGGTTGCTACTCCCCAGCTGTCTCTGTCTACTGCTGGGCGGAGGTAGTGGGACTCTCTCACTTCTCTCCCTCTCTCTCCGCCTCTCAGGAAGTGCAGACTCACCCCACTTTGACTCACAGGGTGCTTGGTCCGAAATCTGGGGCGGAGGACAGTCAAAGGAACCCATTCCACCCCCACCGTCCCCCCGCCTCCATTGTACCTACCAGCCTTTGATTCCCGAAAGGCGTTAGCTATTCGATCCATCGAGAACCCCCTCCCCTCCTCCCGTTTCTTAACAGGGCTTATCCCAATTTCCCTCTCTCAAGTACCCTCAATACCTTTCGAAATCTAAGTGCTGGAAAATGATCAGGGAGAACTCGGCGTGCCTTTGTTTTTAACCCAATGCTGTGGATCTCAATGACTGTATTTCTTTCCTAAATATATTAGATCGCTTCACTTTCCGCGGTAGAGTTCTCGCCCACTCTTTTGGGTGAAGAGATTTCTCGTCGTCTCGGTCTGATAACGGTTTACTGCACACCCTGAGACTGTGACCACTTATTCCAAACGCCGACCAGTGAGTCAAAATCCTCTGCCTAACTCGTCTAATCCCATTGTCCAGCATTTGGCCAAGAGCCTTGCATGCCTTAGTGCACATCCAAATACAGCAAATAAAGTATCTTTTTTATCATTATCCGGCTCCTATGGGAACAGGAGTGTGCTAATTGATCAAATATTCCAGATAATCAAAAGGTCATCAATGTAAAAACGTACCCTAAGTAATACGGGCGTAATGCAGGAGGCATAGACATCACTGTCATACTTTATTTACAGCATAAACCACTTAAACAATAGCGCACCTTTGCCTTAAATAAAACTTACCGACAGAAGGCCTTTTCGCTCGCACCCTCAGCTGACTACTTGGACATCGCAGCATTTGAGGAGAAATTGACTGAAATTGAATCCACTGTTGATATTTCGTGTGGCCATTCGATTGAACAACAGGTATATTCACACTGAAGTAAACAAATTGAAAACTATAGTGATCGGACAGAATAATGCAGCAAACTCTACAGTATTTGAAGTATGTAATTTTTCAATGTGACGGGGGTTTCCCCCTCTAACACGGAGCCAAAATTGACTTTGGTAGGAGACAGAGGGCAGTGGTGTTGGAGGGTTGTTTTTCAGACTGGAGGCCCGTGAGCAGTGGTGTTCCACAGGGATCAGTACTGGGTCCACTTTTGTTTGTTATTTATACAAATGATTTGGATGAGAATATAGGAAGTGTGGTTAGTAAGTCTGCAGATAGCACCAAGATTGGTGATATAGTGGACAGAGAAGAAGAATATCTAAGATTATGAAGAGACCTTGATCAATTGGGTCAATGGGCTGAGAAGCAGAGAAAGTTTAATTTGGATAAATGTGAGGTATTGCATTTTGGTAAAACAAACAAGTATGGGATTTATATAATTATGGTAAGGTAGTGTTATAGAACAGAGAAACCTAAGGATTCTGGTCCATTATTCTTTGAAGTTTGCATCACAGGTAGACAAGGTGGTTAAGAAGGTGTTTAGCACACTTTCCTTCATTGCTCAGTCTTTTAAGTATAGGACATGGGATGCAATGTTGAGGTTGTACAGGACGTTGGTGAGGCCTCTTCTGGTCTACTGTGTGCAGTTCTGATCACCCTGTTATAGGAAGAGTTTTATTAAACTGGCGAGGGTTCAGAAAAGACTTACCAGGATGTTGCCAGGAATGGAGGGTTTGAGATATAGGGAAAGGCTGGATAGGCTGGGCCTTTTTTCACTGGAGTGTAGGAGGTTGAGAGGTGACCTTATAGAGTTTTGTGAAATCGTGAGGGGCATAGATAAGGTCTTTTCCCCAGGGTGGGGGAGTTCAAGACTAGAGGACATATTTTTAAGGTGAGAGGAGAAAATTTTAAAAAGGAAACGAGGGGCAACTTTTTTACACAGAGTTGTTTGTGTGTGGAATGAACTTCCTGAGAAAGTGGTGGATTCGGGTACAGCTACAAAAGACGTTTGGATCAGTATGTGAATAAGAAATGTTTGGAGATACATGGGCCAAATGCAAGCAGGTGGGCTAGTGTAGTTTGGGAACATGTTCCGTGAGGGCTGGTGGGACTGAAGGGTCTGTTTCCATGCTGTATGACTCTATGACATTACTCCGGGTGTGGTCCCACCTGTAAGACATCCCTGCTCCTGTTCTCAAATCCCCTTGTAAGGAAGCCATGACACCATTTGCCTTCTTAACCCTTTGCTCCACCTGCACACAAGCTTTCAATGCCTGGGGTACAAGGACACCCTGCCCCATTTAAATAATACTTTGGCATTGTGCTTTTTTTCCCAACAAAGTGTTAGACATGGGTTTACCCTCATATAGCTGCCCCCAATATACATTCCCTATTCCTGTCTAATAATTGTCTTCCCCTAATTTAGTGCTTTCACCCAAGGACTACAATAATCCTTATCCATAAGTAACTTAAAATTTGTGGAATTATGATCACTCTTCCCAAAATGCCCCACCATTGAAACTTCAATCACCTGGCCAGGCTCATTCCCTGGCCATGGGAATCTCTTAAAGGCCAGTTGGTTGGAGTTCATGACCAGCATGTTCATGTGAAAATGAAAATAAGGATCACAAGATTCAGGAACCTTGGATGACAAGAGAAATTGAGAGTTTAGTCAAAAAGAAAAAGGAGGCACACATAAGGCTTAAGAACTAAAGAAAGACACAGCCCTCAAAGAATATAAAGAAAGTAGGAAACAATTTAAACAAGGACTTAGGAGGACTAAAAGGAGCAATGAAAAGCCCTTGGCAAACAGGGTTGAGGAAAATCCCAAGGTATTTGATACATATATTTGGAGCAAGAGGTTAGCTAAGCAAAGGGAAGGTCCACTCAAGGACAAAAGAGGGAACTTATGCGTGGAGCAGGAGGAAATGGGTGTGTTCTGTAATGAATATTTTGCATCCGCATTCACAAGGGAGAAGGACATGATAAACGGTGAGTCTTGTGTTGATGTTCTGTTGATATTCTGAGCCGTGTTCAAGGTGAAAAAGGAGACGGTGTTGCATGTTTTGAAAAGCGTGGATGTACACAAGTCCCCAGGACCTGATGGTATCTATCCAAGAATGCTGAGGGAGCCAAGGGTGGAAATTGCTGGGGCCTTGCGTAAAATCTTTGAATCCATTTTAGTCACAGGCAAGGTCCCAGAGGAGTGGAGAACAGTCAACATTGGTGCTTTCTTTAAGAAGATCATAAGGATTAATCTGGGAAATTACAGGCAGTGAGCCTTAAATCAGTGATAGCGAAATTACCGGAGAAGATTCTTAGGGACAGAATTTACTCGCATTTGGAAAAAATGTGGACTTATTAGCAATAGGCAGCATGGTTTTGTGCAGGGGAGGTCATGTCTCACAAGCTTGATTGAGTTTTGAGGAATTGATAATGATGATTGATGATGGCAGGGCAGTGGATGTTGTCGATATGGACTATAGCAAGGCCTTTGACAAGGTCCCTCATAGCAGGCTGACACAAAAGGTGAAGTCAAATGGGATCCATGGTGAGCTCGTAAGACGGATATAGAACTGGCTTGGTTATAGAAGACAAAGAGTAGCAGTGGAAGGACGTTTTTCAGATTGGAGATCTGTGACTAGTGGTGTTCTGCAGGAATCAGTGGCGGGACCCCTGTTGTTTGTAACAGAAATAAATGATTCTAGGGAGAATATAAGTGGCCTGATTAGTAAGTTTGTGGATGACACAAAGATTGGGCGAGCTGTGGGTAATGAGGTGGATTTCCTACGGATGCAATAGGATATAGATAGGCTAGAGACTTGGGTGGAAAAGTGGCAAGAGAAGTTTAATCTAGACAAATGTGAGGTGATGCATTTTGGAAGATCAAATGCAGGAGAGAAGGATACAGTTTACGCCAAAACCCTTAGAAGCATCAACATATAGAGGGATCTAGGTGTACAGGTTCTCTGAAAATGGCAACACAAGTGGATAAGATGGTCAAGAAGGTATATAGCATGCTTCATCAGTCGGGGTAAAGAGTATACAAAATTGTCCAGTCATGTTCAGCTGTATAATGCTTTAATTAGGCCACATTGTGTACAGTTCTGGTCACCACACTACCAGATGATGTGGAGGCTTTGGAGAGGGTAAAGAAATGTTCTACCAGGATGTTGCCTGGTTTAGAAGGTTTTAGCTATGACGAGAGATTGGACATTTGTTTGCTTTCACTGGTACATCGGAGACCAAGGGGCAACCTGATAGAAGTTTACAAAATTATGAGAGGCATGGACAGAATGGATAGTTGGCATCTTTTTCTCAGGGTAGAAATTACAGGGCAACATACATTATAGTAAAAGGGGGTAAGTTTAAAGGAGATGTGAGAGACAAGGCTTTTTTTTTACACAGAGGGTGGTGAGTGCCTGGAATGTGCTGCAAGATGAGGTGGTGGAGACGGATATAATAACAACATTTAACAGACATCTTTCCAGATATATAATAGGCAGGCAAGAGAGGGATACGGACCGCATGGAGGCAAAAGATTTTTGGTTTAGAAAGGCATCGTGTATTGGTGCAGTCTTGGTGGGCCAAAGGGCCTGTTCCTGTGCTGTACTGTTCTTTGTTCGTTCACCTTCATTGAATAGCCAGAGTCCACGCATAGGTTCCTGTGATAGCCCACTTGTCACCCCTACCTCTCAGAAAATGACCCATTTACTCTTTGTTTCCCAGTCTTGAATCCATGCCAGTAGATCACTGGCAATCCCATGTGCTTCGATCTTGCATGGTAATCTCTAGATGAGACTTCATCAAAAGATTGCTGAAAATCCAAATGCACCATAACTACTGGTTCTGCCTCATCTACCCCTAATCTCGCTAGCACAGGGCACTAAGATGATTCCCTTCAAGGTCGTACTTTGCAATCTATTTCACAGATTCCTATATTCTGCTTGCAAGGCTCCATCCATTGCCTCACCTTATATTGGCTGATAATCCTTTCTGACTCTCCTTCAGCTACTCAGTGACATCCTGGACTCCGGAACCAGGGAGGTAGTGTACTACCTGGTGTTGCATCTACACCCTCAAAGACATCTGTCTGGTCACCTTACAATGCAATCCCCTATCACTGTTACTCTCCCAGTTCTTTTATTTTCCACATGAATTAAAGTGGGCTAGATTCAAGGAAGGTTCCTTTATGGGGAAGGTCATGTCTCACCAAGCTGACTGAATTTTATGAAGAGGTGACAAAGGTAATTAATGTGGGGAGGACTGTGAATGTAGTTTATTTGGACTTTAGTAAGGCATTTGATAAAGTCCCACATGGCAGATTGGTACAAAAACTAAAATCACATGGGATTTGGGGTGGGCTGGCTAGATGGATACCAAACTGGCTTGGTCATAGAAGACAGAGGGTAGCAGTGCAAGGTTGTTTGTCAGAATGGAGACTGGTACCTAGTGGCGTTCCACAGGGATCAGTCTTTGGTTATCTGTTGTTTGCAGTATATATGAATGATCTGGAGGAAATGTGGGTGGTCTGATTATTAAGTTTGCAGAAGACATGAAGATTGGTGCAATTGCTGATAGTGCAGACGATTGTGAAAGGATAAAATATAGATTGGCAATTTGGGCACAGAAATGGCAGAAGGGGTCTAATCCAGACAAATGCGAGCTGATGCATTTTGGAGGATCATATTGAGGTGTGAATTATACTGTTAATGGCAGAATCCTTTGGAACATTAACATACAGATGAAGCTGGGCAGGCAGGTCTACAGTTCCCTAAAAGTGGCAACACACGTAGCCAAGGTGATTAAGAAGGCGTATGGCATGCTTGCCTTCTTCGGCCAGGGCATGGAGTACAAGGTGTTGGTGAACCATGTTGCAGCTATGTAAAAACCTTGTTAGGCCACTTTTGGAGTATTGTGTGCAGTTTTGGTTGCCACATTACCAGGAGGACATGGAAGCTTTGGAGAGAGTGCAGAGAAGGTTCGTCAGGATGTTGCCCGGTCTCAAGGGCATTGGCTATGAGGAAAGGTTAAAAAGACTAAGGTTATTTTTGCTAGAAGTACAGCAGCTGAGAGGAGACCTGACAGAGGGCTACAAAATTCTTAGAGGCATAGATAAGGTGGATTATAAGGGGGTACAGGTTCAAGGTGACAGGGGTTAAGTTTAAGGGAGATGTGCAAGGGAAGTTTTCCACGCAGAGAGTCTAGGAGCCTGGAATGCACTGCCAGAAGAGGTGGTGGAAGCAGGCACATTGGCAACATTTAAGAGGCATCTGGATGGTTATATGAATAGGGAGGGGAAGACAGGGATATGGACTGAATAAGGGCAGAAAGTTTGTTTTCTGGTTTAGTTAGAGCATGACGATCGGCACAGGCTTGGAGGGCTGAAGGGCCTGTTCCTATGCTGTCCTTCGCTTTTGTTCTCTTTTTTGTTCTGGAGATTGAGAAACAGCTGATGTAACTCCTTTATTTAGAAAGGGAGGAAGGGAAAAAGCAGGAAACAAGCTTAACTTCTGTCCAAGACATAATATTAAATATTTTCGTACTTCTGTGATTCCTAACATTGAGACAAGACCTGTATTATAGTACTGAAGCAATTCATGCTAGTATTTTAAGGGGTGGAAACTGTCTTGTTACAGGATGATTAAAGGACGCAGTGGGACATTTCTCCAAAACAAATAGTCGTTTCATTCAGAGATAGTAGGATTTCTGAAGAAGGGCCTAGGCCCGAAACATCAGCTTTCCTGCTCCTCTGATGCGACGTAGCCTACTGCGTTCATCCGGCTCTCCACCTTGTTTTCTCGGATTCTCCAGCATCTGCAGTTCCGACTATCTCTGCGCCAGATGGAGCCGTTCTGTTTCGCCTCACGGATATGGCCGTAGTCGCCTCTTGTCTCGTCCCTCGTCCTCATTGTCAGTCCTTCCACGTAGTTGGCGACTATCTTGCGTGACCTCACCACGCAGATCCCTTGCGCCTTTACGCACCCGGTGCGGGCTGTGCGCCCCTGTGTCACTGATAGACGCCTTTCAAATCCGCAGAGGATTGTGGGAATACCTGCTGCTATTAGCTCCACCCGCTGCTTAAATTGGACCCGAACCTGAACAATTCATCATTCAGTGTAAGTTGATAACTCTGAATGTTAAAAAAAAAAGCTGAATGAGATCAATTCGACAGTGTATTCAGGTAAAGTAAGAAACATATGACATTTAGTATTTCATTACAAAAGATAATTAATCTTCAAATTCAAAAAACTAATCATGTTTAAATTTCACAGTATTGCTGATAAATGGTTGTGATCACTTTTTAAGTAACGTCTAACTCTGAGTATTAATAATAAATGCATTTTGTAAATTGATACAAATCTAAAATTACGTTTGTGAAATATTCACAGGGCCCAGTAGATGGCAATCAAGCTGTGACTGTGTGTTTGAGTGTGTGTGTGTGAGAGTGAGAGCGAGACCTTTGCAGTCTTCACCAAAAGGTGTTTCAACATCTTTTACGAATTGTTCACTCAGCTAATTCCCAGCATTTGCAGATGAATTGTGTAGATGAAAAGAGAAACAGCTATGTAACATACCTTGAAATATTGTTGGAAATTAAGTACGTTTGTTTAAAAATCTTACATTCAGTTATGCTAGATATTAATGCAAAACTGTACAATAAACATGTTCAATTACATAAATGACATTTTATTTTTATAAATTTCAAACTCATTGAAATAAACTAGCTGAATTTATTTGTTCATTTTAGTTTTGTTAAAGATTGTGTTCATTTATGTAATTAACGTGTGTTCCACAGATGTGAAACTGCAACTTTGTGTCTAGGTCCAGGAGGTGGGTGGGAATGATGGAGTGATGGTGTCACAATGGAAATATGTTGGCTTCCGATTCTCACCTCCACCCTCAGTACTTTGCCTTCTGATCTGGGATGGAGATTTTGGAGTCATGTCTAGCTATCCATTCCTTAGTGACTTGCTTTTCTTTCACCTTTCTATCCCTTTCAAATTAATGGATGTGAGGGAGAAAAAAAAGTTTAATAGAGATAACACAATGTGGAGCTGGAGGAACACAGCAGACCAGGCAGCATCAGAGGAGCAAGAAAGTTGACGTTTTGGGTCGGGAACCTTCTTCAGAAATGGGGAGGGGGAATGGAGCTCAGAACTAAATAGAGGGAGGAGGGGTGGGACTGGGGAAGGTTGGTGGGATGGTGATAGATGAGTGCAGGTAGGGAGTGGTGAGGATTGGTCAGTGAGGTAGGAGGGGCGGATAGGTGGGAGAGAAGATGGACAGGTTGTGTCAGGTCAAGGAGGTGGGGATGAGAGGGAGGGTTGGTCATGGGATGAGACCGAGGGTGGGGAGATTTTGAAACTGGTAAATCTATGTTTAAGCTATTGGGCTGTAGGCTCCTGAGGCGGAAGCTGCTCCTCCAATTTGCAGGTGTCGTTCTGACACTGGAGGACGCCCAGGATGGACATGTCATTCCAGGGAGTGAGAGGGGGAGTTGAAGTGGTTCATGACTGGAAGGTGTTGTTGGTTGTCGTGAGTGCAGGTGCCCTACAAAGCAGTCCCCAAGCTTCCACTTGGTCTCACCGATTTGGAGGAGGCCACACTGGGAGCAGTGGATGCAACAGCCCACGTTGATGGATGTGCAGGTGAACCTCTGTCTAATGTGGAAGGTTTGTTTGGTACCTTGAATGGAGGTGAGGGGGAAGGTGTAGGGGCAGGTGTAGAACTTACTGCAGTTGCAGGTAAAGGTGCCAGGGGTGGTGGCGCCAGTGGGGAGTGTAGAGCTGATGAGTGAGTCATGGAGAGAGCGGTCTATATAAAAGGCAGATAGGAGTGGGGAGGGAAATATATCTTTGGTTGTGGGGTTGGCTTGTGGGTGGCGGATGTGGTGGAGAACAATACATTGGAATCGGAGGTTGGTGAGGTGATATTAGATGACAAAGGGATTATGTCTTTGTTTTTGTTGAGGGGAGGGAATGTGAGGGCAGAGGCACGGGAAATGCAAGAGATGCAGTTAAGAGCATTTTTGAAGACCAAAGGGGGAATGTTGTTGCCCTTGAAATAGGAGGACATCTGGGATGTGCAGGAGTGGAATGCCCCATCTTGGGAGCCAACATGGCAGAGGCAGAGGAACTGGGAGTAGGGTGTCACATTCTTGCAGGAGGGTGGGTGAGAGGAGGTGTAGTCTAGGTAGCTGTGGGAGTCGTGGGCTTGAAATAGATGTCAGTTTCGAGGCGGTCACCAGAGATAGAGATGGAGAGGCTCACAAAGGAGAGAGAGGTATCGGAGATGATCCAGGTGAATTTGAGATTGGGGTGAAAGGTGTTAGTAAAGTTGATGAACTGTTCAAGCTCCTTGTGGGAGCACAAGGCAGTGTCAATACAGTCATCAATATAGCAGAGGAAGAGGTGGGGGATAATGCCAGTGTAGCAATGGAAGAGGGACTGTTCCATGTATCCTATGAAGAGATAGGCACAGTTGGGCCCATGCGGGTTCCCGTGGCCATCCCCATCATCTGTAGGAAGTGGGAGGAGTTAAAGGAGAAGGTGTTAAGGGTAAGGACGAATTTGGTTAAGTGGATGAGGGTGTCAGTGGAGGGGAACTGGTCGGACCTGCGGGAGAGGAAGAAGTGGCCATCTGCGTGGGGGATACAAAGTATACCGGGATTGGATGTCCATAGTGAGGATGAGGTGTTGGGGGCCAGAGAATTGGAAGTCTTGGAGGAGGTGGAGGGCATGGGTGGTGTCCTGGACATAGGTGGGGAGTTCCTGGATCGGGGGAAGAAAATAAATTTAAGGTATACGGAGGTAGGTTCAGTGGGACAGGAGCAGGCAGAGACAGTGGGTTGGCTGGGGCAATCAGGTTTGTGGATTTTGGGAAGGAGATAGAAACAGGCAGTGCGGAAATCAATTCTGATGAAGGGTTTAGGCCCGAAACGTCAGGTTTTCCTGCTCCTATGATGCTGCTTGACCTGCTGTGTTCATCCAGCCTCATGCTTGTTATCTCGGATTCTCCAGCATCTGTAGTACCTTTTATCTCTGATACTCCTCCCTTATCCGTGGGTTTAATGGTGAGGTTAGGATTGTAGCAGAGGGGTGCTCGTTACATGCGGGAGAGGTTGGAGTGAGTGAGAGGGGTGGAGAGGTTGAGGCGATCGATGTCACGATGGAAGTTGGAAACGAAGAAGTCGAGAGAGGGTACGAGGCCTTAGGTTGGTGTCCAGGAGGATGGGGTGTGTTGGAAGTGGGAGAAGGGGGCCTGCAAAGGGTGGGTTAGACTCACAGTTAAAGAAGTAGGCATGAAGGCGGAGGCAATGGAAAAACTGTTTGAGGTCTAAGTGTGAACGGTATTCATTAATGTGTGGGCATAGGGGGATGAAGGTGAATCCTTTACTGAGGACTGATGGTGAGGGGGAGGTCTGGGAGGACGGTGAAGACCCGGCAGGGTTTGGGACTGGGTGTAGAGCTGGTGGCTGGGTTTGAGCCGGGTGTGGGGACAGAGTTAGTGACGTCGTCAGCAGCATTGGCAGTGGGTGGGGCGATGTCGGTGTCAGTGACGCTTATAATCATCAGCCATTATTGCTGCCTGTTGCACCCCTTCAGGTCTCAGAGAGAGTTCTTATTATGGAAGTTAGTGAGTTTTTATATTCTTCTGTTGGCACTGCCCATGGCTGAAAGCAACAAAAGATGGCTGAAAGTAGTTTTCAGTTAACTTAGTGTAGTTTCTTTGGTATAGTTTGTTTTGAAGTCAATCATGAATTAGAGCAATAGTGACTCTGTAGACAGAATAAATCCAAGGTAACAGATTAAGAAATTGCACACTGGCAGACACACAGCCACACTTGATTATGAAAGAACAACTAGATAATAGCAACCTATATGCTGATAAAAGAATTTTATACTTAATTAATTTAAAGTCTCAGATCTGTCACAAATTGTAGAAAAGGTTTATTTCTTTAGTTAAGATTTCCAAATAGCCATTGCTATAGATTTTGAACATTATATAAATCCATAATAAGCATTAAAGAGATTCCATTAAAAGTCCTATAAAGATGAACCTTAAGAAAACCTGTTTAAAGCATAGAAGGAGTTATAATTGCAGCCCCAAGATAGAGAGACTTTGTTTATTTGACCTTCCAAGGTCGAATGAGATGGAAGCTGTTTCCATTCTAACATTAAGTGTAACAATGTAACTTTATATATAACTCACTTTACTTTGGAACTGACATTGCAAATTTTATAATTGGTAGAAATTAGCATTTTTTTGTGTCTCCTGTAATAAGGTGAGTAGGGAATGTAAATTGTATGACAGAATTTGAGAAGTCCTGAGTGATGAGCAAGTGACCCATTTATTGGCAAGAATCTGTCATCAATAACTGGTCACTAGTCCACAGACCAGTCAGCTACTTGCTGCCAGCCAAAGATCCATTAGTACACAGTCCCCAGGCTTCTGGCTCATCTGCAAGTAGACCTCCAACTGTTTGGACAAGCAGTTGTGTAAACAGCACTTAAAATGAGTACTAGTTGCTTGCCTTTTAAAAGTGCAATAATCCTTGAACAAGCCTTGCCTTCACGAACAGTTATTTTGCCCATTTCAGTCCACAATCAAACATGCAAAGAAGTAAAAAGCCCATAAAACTACAAGACCATGAAATATAGATGTAGAATTAGGCCATTCAGCCCATCAGGTCTGCTCTGCCATTCAATCATGGCTGATATGTTTCTCAACCCCATTCTCCTGCCTTCTTCCTGTAATCCTTGATCCCCTTACTAATCAAGAACCTATCTATCTCTGTCTTAAATGCACTCAATAACTTGGCCTCCACAGCACTCTTACGGCAATTAGTTCCACAGATTCACCACTCTCTGGCTGAAGGAATTCCTCCTCATCTCAGTTCTAAGAGGTCATCCCTTCACTCTGAAGCTGTATCCTCAGGTCCTAGTCTCTCTGACTAGTGAAAACATCGTCTCCACATCAACTCTATCCAGGCCTGTCAGTATTCTGTAAGTTTCAATCAGATCTCCCTTCATCTTTCTAAACTCCTTTGAGTACAGATACAGAGTTCTCAACTGCTCCCCATATGACAAGCCCTTCATCTCCGAGATCATTTTTGTAAACTTCCTCTGGGCCCCCTTCAATGCCAGCACATCTTTCCTTTGATATTGGGCCCAAAACTGCTCACAATATCGCAACATAAGCTTTATACAGCCTCATCAGTATATCTCTGCTGTTGTGTTCTACGCTTCATGAAATGAAATCTAATATTGCATTTGCCTTCCTAACTGCCAACTGAACCTGCATGTTAATACAGTGTGGAGCTGGAGGAACACAGCAGGTCAGGCAGCATGAGAGGCGCAGGAAAGTCGATGTTTTGGCTTTACACCCTTCATCAGTATGAGTATAAACCCGAAATATCGACTTTCCTGCTCCTCTGACGCTGCCTGACCTGCTGTGTTCCTCCAGCTCCACACTGTTTTGATTCTGACTCCAGCATCTGCAGTTCTTGCTATCTCTGAACCTACATGTTAACCTTGAAAGAACCCTGAGTATGAGTTCCCTGACTGGAGCTGTTAATCTGGTACAATCAGGGAGTCCTGGCTGACAGATATAAAGAGGAGGGTCAGTGATTCTGTTCACTCTGAGGCAAGTAGATCAATACGTAAATAAAGGGTGACTTGGTGAAGGGATACCGACCTCTGTGGAGTTATTTCAGTGGTGACAAGAGCAATGTGTGCTCCTGAAGAAATTTGCTCACAACAGTCATCTTTGTCATAAGGTAAGCATTCCTGGCATCATGCTGTTATTTGGGAAGGTTGACTCATTTGATCCTGCAGCTGAAGACTGAGTCCAACATATGGAAAGAATCTGTTATTTATTCCATGCAAATGACATTGGGGCAGATGAAAAGCATCGAGTAATTCTGACAGCTTGTGGACCTGCAGCTTATTAGGAGCATAACATTTCCTGAAGCACAAGATGCTAAAACCTTTCAAGAGTTGATGGATTTAGTTAAGGAATATTACGATCCCAAGCCTCCTCTAATTCTGAAATGCTATCAGTTTTACTCAGCAATTTGAGAAGGACCTGGATTTTTGACTTGGTTAAGATAACTGGCAAAGGCATGTGACTTTGGTTTAACCCTTAATGAGATGCTGCGAGACTGTTTGGTTCATTGAATTAATGATGTACCCATGCAAAAGCACCTATTAGCTGAAGCCCAAATGGACTTCAAACAGGCACTACAAGTGGCTTTATCATTGGAAAATGCAGTAAGTGAAGCATGTGAGTTGCAGGGTATTCCAATGGAAGTGGGCACCCTTGCCAGGCTGACTGAGCTTGGGGGAAACCACTTGAGTGAAGGCAGTCACAGAACCTCACTCGAACCTAACATAGGACATATGTTAAACAGGAATTCTAGGTTAGACCAAAGCAAAACCCCAAAACAAAGCCAAGTCTTGGGCAAACAGTTAACATTTTCTTCGGGATCCAGGCCAGCAAGCTGGGTATGCAGACTCGGGACAGCAAAAGAGTCCCACTAGGCCTAAATCGAGTAGGAGAACTCATAGACTGATATCCAGGAGAGTGCACATCCTGGAAAGTCCTTCTACAAATGGTTTGGAACAGTTAAATTACTTAGCAACATCCAAATCAGAACCAATCAAAATAAACTTCTGGTTAAATGTTCACCCGGTTTTAATAGTGGGCGATGTGGTGCGACCATTTCAGTGATCTCAGAACCATCTTCAGCAAAATTCAGCTTTGAACTCCAACCCTTAAGTTTGTGCAAGACGTTGGCTAGGCTGAGAACCCATACCAGGGAAGCTTTATGGATTAAGGGTAGAACTTCGGTTCAATCTCATATGAGAAGCAGCAGGTTCAGTTACCACTGATTGTCATAAAAGGCTCAGGCCCAAGCTTGATGGGGCAAAATTAGTTGAGAAGGATTTACCTGGATTGGTTCCACATTTTTCGATGAGAAAATGGTTGCCTGACTGAAGTCCGAAATAAATACCCAGAAGTTTTATCAGGAGGGTCTAGAGACTATCAAAGGAGCTAAGGCCACCTTGCGTGGTGACCAGGAAGCAATTACATGATTCTGCAAGGTCTGCCCAATGCCATTTGCCTTACAGGCAAAAGTAGAGACAGAAATCAGAAGGCTGAAAAGCAAAGAAATTGTCAAACCAGTCCAATTTGCGGAATGGACAGCACCCGTCATACTGATTGTGAAGCCCGATCACAGAGGATTTGTATGCAAAGCTGGCAGGGGTGGTGGGGGGGTGGGGAGGTCTGTCCTTCACGAAGCTGGACATGAACCACGCGTATTGCAATTGCGGTTAGGTGAGGATTCCCAGAAGTGTGCTGCCGTTAATACCCATGAGGGTTTGTACCAATATACGAGACTGCTATTTGGCGTATTGTCAGCCTGTTCAATTATTCAGTGGACGATGGAGAACATTTGACAAGGTCCACCCCAGGTCGCCATTTGTCTGGATGACATGCTAACAATATGGGAGACGAAAAGGAGCACTTAGAGAACTTGGACATAGTCCTTAAATGTTTCTCCCAGGCGGGCATACACCTTAAAAGGGAAAAATGTGTGTTCCAGGCACCCCAAGTGACCTGCTTGGGTTACAGAGTTAACAAGACTGGGTTAACTTGATGATAAAGTGAGGGCGACCAAAGGTGCCCCAGCTCCAACATGAGTACTAGAGCTTAGGTCTTTCCTTGGACTTGTGACCTGGTCTCCATCCTGGTCCCTTTTGCATTAACTCTTAAAAAAGGGTCAGCCTTGGAGTTGGGCGCGTAGCCAAGCCATAGCTTTAAGGGAAGTGAAGAAACAGCGATCATCCTCTAAGGTGCTAGAACACTATGATCCCAAGCGAGATCTGGTATTGACATGTGATACCTCCCTGTACTACATCAGGGGAGTATTAGCTCATCGGTGACCCAATGGAGAGGATCACCCAATAACATATGCATCCAGGACTTTGGCTACTGCAGAGTGTATACATGCCTGGATAGAGAAGGAAGTTTTGGTGGTCATATTTGGGGTGAGGAAGTTCCACCAATATCTTAACAGACATAAACGTGCAATATTAACTGACCACAAACCCCTGCTTCGTCTCCTTAAAGAGGACAAGTCAGTGCGGCCCTTGGCTTCAGGATGAATTCAGTGGCCAAGGACAAGGGGCAGCAAATACATGGGAACACCTCCACCCACTGCGAGTTCCCCTCCAAGCCACTAACCATCCTGACATGGAAATATATCACTGTTCCTTCCCTGGATCAAAATCCTGGAATTCCTTCCCTAAGGGCATTGCTGGTCTACTGACAGCACGGTGGACTGCAGCAGTTCAAGAAGGCAGCTCATCACCACCTTCTCAAGGGGACACCTAGGGACGGGGCAATAAATGCTGGGCCCAGCCAGCGACACCCATGGCCTGTGAGAAAATAAAAAAGAACTGTTTAACTGTGATCTTGGATGCACAGCACAACAAAGATGGACTTCAAGTCCGTGGCTTCCACAACTTTGGGAATCTCCGCCCCACTCCCCCCACCTCAACTTTTCTCCACGCACAACGGGATAGTCTACATGGGTGACTTGAGACATCAAATTTTGGCATTTCCTGGAATGTGGGATCCATCAAAGCAGTCAGATGCACTCCCCATTCCATGTTTACGCTGGTTCACTTCCAAACAGGGTCACTGGGTCCCTGACACTCAGCAACGCATGGGGAGCAATGTCAACCTCTTCCCTAACGTAAAGAGTGTAGAGGCCAATTGTTAGTGTAGCTCTTTAGCAGCATGCTAAGATTCATAAGCTAATATTGGAAATTTGTTTTCCCATTCATTGTTCCCCGTGCATTCCATTTGCATCTTTGTCTTAAGTCTAACCTCATATAAATGCTGGTCAAGTTGGTCCATGATGAGTTCTGAATGAGTAAGAAATGGGAACAGAAATTGATAACTGACTAAGTACCTGCAATAACCCGTGCTTGATAATTCTGTTATTCCATGTTGATCATTCCTTAATGATTTTTCAGACGTCTCCAGATAGTGAGGATATACATAGCATATTCAGGTAGCTCTTTACAGCCAGCAACCTAGGCTAAAGCACCCTTGTAAAGCAGGGAGACGATAGTCTAGTGGTATTATCTCTGGACTGTTAATTGAGAGATCCAGATAATGTTCTAGAGGACAGGTTGGAATCCCACCACAGCAGATGGTGGAATTTGTATTAAATTTTAAAACAAAATCTGGAATTAAGTGTCAAATGATGACCACAAATCCATTGCCGATTGCTGGAAAAACCTATCTGGTTCACTAATGTCTTTTAGGGAAGGAAATCTGCCATCCTTACCTGTTCTGACCTACAAGTGACTCCAGACCCACAGCAATGTGGTTGACTCTTAACTGCCCTCTGGGCAATTAGTGATGGGCAATAAATGTTGCCTAGTCAGCAATGCCCTCATCCTGTGAATGAATTTTTTAAAAATACCACGTTGTCTTCTGGTACTCAATAAGGCATATAGTGGGATTTGAAGTCCTATCTCCACAAGGTTCAATGCTGAATGCTAGTACCTCAGATTACTCTATCACCTCAGGCCCCTTACCAGCATCACCTAAACTATCACTAACTTATTTCCTAGTCATGGCACAGTGGTTAGCAGCACAGCCTCAAAGTGTCGGGGATCCGGGTTTGATTCCACCCTTGGCCGACAGTCGTGTGGTGTTTGCACATTCTCCCGGTGTCTGCGTCGGTTTCCTCCGGGTCCTCCGGTTTCCTCCCACAGTCCAAGGATGTGCAGGTTACAGTGGATTGGCCATGCTAAATTGCTCATAGTGTCCAGGGATCTGCAGATAGGGTGGATTAGCCATGGGAAATGTAGGGTTACTGGGAATACAGTAGGGGTCCGGGTCTGTGTGGGATACTCTTCAAAGGGCTGGTTTGGACTCAATGGGCTGAATGGCTTGCTTCCACACTGTAGGGATTCTATAATTATCCAAAATTGAACTACTTTTCTTGTGAAGTTTTTTTTTAAAATGTATTTCTTAGTGGGTTTTTGTTCTTTGAGAATTACTTTACTCAAATGCTTGTAGCTTCAAGACATTTGGATAAGTACATGAGTAGGAAAGATTTGGAGGGATATGGACCAGGAGCAGGCGGGTTGGACTAATTGGTTTGGGATTGTGGTCAGTCTGGACCGGTTGGACCAAAGGGTCTGTTTCCGTCCTGTTTATGACTACAATCCTGTTTTAGAATTTACCTTCTGAACTCACCAAGTCCAATATCAGCTTGTGACGGCAACGTTGTTAAATTTCAGGAACTTCAGCTTCAGAATTTACACATTATTCACAAGACCGGTGAATGTAATATTGGATGTTATCACTACATTCTATCGTATTTCTTTTGAGTATCCTTTGCTATAAACTTGCTAATTTCCATTGCAATTTCACACAATATTAGTCCTCAAATAGAAATCCCTTCTTTGGTAACTCAACAAATTGCTCTGGGAAACTATCTAGAATGCACATTTGACATGCTACCATTACAAAACCACTTCCAACTGCCAGCCATCTTTCAGAGGGTGGTATCTTTAAGTAAGAAGGGGTTAAGTTTGATTCCAACCACAGTCAGTCAAGCATGTCACACTGATGGCTGATAGAAGTGCTTTCTTGGTGGATGTTTAACCAGAACCCATCAACTCTCTTGAGTTTGCGTATCTTGGCCCATTTGAAATATTTTAGAATTCCAAATCAGAACAATGTCTATTATCACCTTCGTGTTCCCTCCAGTTTTGTTTCTTGTTTTGCCAAACAATCAACTTTCACTAAATAGCTCTTCCATGCTCTCTCTCCTTGTCCCCTTCTCCCTTGTCTCTCTCTCTATCTCCATCCGTCTCCACCCCTCTCCACCCCACCCGCGTTGACTTGCAATAATTCCTTTGCTTCTTCTCCATCCAAAAATTGAGCCAATTTTGAATCATCTCTATCACCACTATCTGTACCAGCCACCTCATTTTGGGCTCTTGTAGTGCAGTGGTATTGTGCCTTCCTCTGAGCTGGGTGGAGAGGCCTGAGTTCAAGTCCCCCCTTACTCTAGGAGTGTGTGATAGCATCTCTGAGCAGGTTAATTTCTAAGTATGTACAATCATCTCATTTAAACGAAAGGTAGAGAGGGCACCAAGCCCAGTGCTTTGCTGGCTTGAGGTCTCATTTCTCTGCTCAGTAATTTACAATTCCCAATATTAGTTGCCTTACATTCGTCACTGTCAGTAGACACTCCTTGTTATTTCTGGCATATTTTCATGTCTTCAGTGATGAAAATATCAGCCATTTCTTTTTCTGCATCAACTCCAATTCATTGAAACTGCTCTGTTCATTTTCACACCCTTGTAGTAGTAGCTACAACGTGCTTTAAAGTTCCTCCTATCGTACTCCTTTTATACAATGTCAGCCTCCATTTACTGTCTTATTGACCTGTTCCAAGCCTGAAGATGGCTACACCAATTGACAATATTTTAAGCTAAAACAAAGTGAAGAACTGCATTCCAACACACCATCTTCAACTTAACTATTTACAGTTCTCAGAGATAATAAGAACTACAGATGCTGGAGAATCCGAGATAACAAGGTGTGGAGCTGGATGAACACAGCAGGCCAAACAGCATCATAGGAGCAGGAAAGCTTGACGTTTCGGGCCTAGACCCTTCATCAGAAATGGGGGAGGGGAAGGGGGTTCTGAAATAAATAGGGAGAGAGGAGTGGCGGATATTTACAGCTCTCGCTGGTTTTAACTCCGTCCTTTGTGCAGTATTGCCGTTAAGACTTCTTTTCCCGTCCTGT
The DNA here is from genome assembly GCA_024137785.1 of Ginglymostoma cirratum. Lineage (NCBI taxonomy): Eukaryota > Metazoa > Chordata > Chondrichthyes > Orectolobiformes > Ginglymostomatidae > Ginglymostoma > Ginglymostoma cirratum. The sequence continues at coordinate 149,309 of JAHRHZ010000240.1, read as the reverse complement.
AACATCTAATTTGTTAAATCAGAAATAGTAGCAAGTGAGCAGAAGGGCAACCAAAGCTAGTCAGAGCATAATGGTAATGTCCCTGCCTTTGAGCCAGAAGGGAAAGATTTGAATCCCACCTCAGGCTACGATGCCCATTGTAGTACGGTATAACAAGCCTGAACAATATGTTATAAAAACCAAAAGAACTGCGGATGCTGTAAATCAGGAACAAAAACAAAGTTGCTGGAAAAGCTCACCAGGTCTGACAGCATCTGTGAAGTAAAAAACAGAGTTAACAGTTCAGGTCGGGTTCTGAGAAGGGTCACCGAACCTGAAATGTTAACCCTGATTTTTCCGGAACAATATGTTTCTTGATTAACTCAATGTACAATTTGAACTCCCAAAGTGTGTGGACTATTTTGCATATTAAACTTTCTGTGGCTTGTGTCAACAGACACCAAGAACTCGTCATCCTCTGACTGTTTCAAATATTTCAGTTTATTTGTTCCCCCACTCAAACCACCTCGCACTCCTCCCATCGTGTTCCATTTGTCTGCTTGCCTCTGCAACTATCTCCTTTATCTTCATACCTTACCTCCCCTGAATACTGATGTAACCTGATCAGACTTGAGTACGTGTTTGAAAGAAAAATCATTGTGCTAGCTGGCAATCTAAAATGGCAACAAAATGGTAGGTTGTCACGTCAAGCTCAAGTCAGCATTTTTACAAGAACATCAAGTCCCCTCTTCTCTGGAGCGTTGGAGGCTGAGGGGTGACCTTATAGAGGTTTATAAAATCATGAGAGGCATGGATAGGATGAATAGCCAAGGCCTTTTCCCCAGAGTAGGGGAGTCCAACACTAGAGGGGCATAGGGTAACGGTGGGAGGGGAAATGTTTAAAAGGGACCTAAGGGGCAACTTTTTCAACAATTACAACATTTAAAAGGCATCTGGATGGGTATGTGAATGGGAAGGGTTTAGACGGATATGGGCCAAATGCTGACAAATAGTCAGCATGGACGAGTTGGACCGAAGGGTCTGCTTCCATGCTGTATGACTCTATGAGGATCTGGGCATCACTAAAATTTAATTGCACAGAGAACTGTTAAGAGTCAGTCACGTTGCTGTGGGTCTGGAGTCACATGCAGGCCAGACTAGATAAGCATGCCAGATTTCCTTCTCTAAAGGCCAGTAGTGACCCAGGTGGGTTTTGTTTTCCTTACATGGTCAAATGGGCCAGCTTTTTAACTGTAGAAATTTACTGAATTCAGATTTCACTGTCTGCTCTGGATTTGAACCATGTCCACAGAGAACTGATCTGGGTTTACCAGATTGCTAGCCCAGTGACGTTACAGCCACACCATCACCTCTCCAAACTAGATAATACCACTGGATAAGAGAGCTAATATGGGCACGATGGGCTGAACAACCATCTCCTGTGATAGCAAACAAACTCAGCAGGTGACGTCGAAGTGGCCTTTTAGAAATCACCACATCATACACTCAACATCACAATGGGAAGCAATCGATGAAACGAGTAGTAGCCACATGGGTACAATATTGGCTGAGTGACAGGAAACAGAATGGTGCCACCTAATAACGAAAAAATCAAAATATCTGGTTCGCTAATACCCTTTAGGGACTGAAAGCTGCTGACCTAGCCTGACCTGGCCTACACATGACTCTGGACCCTCTCTGGGAAGGGGCAGTAAACGCTGGACCAAGCTAACTACACAGCCATCCCATGAGTGATCCAAAATGGTGGAGCTGGGGGGAATTGCCTTTGGACACCGCCCTGCAGAAGTTTTCAACACATGAGGGACCTGATGATATGGAACTTCAAAGCATTGTAAACTATGAAGAGGACAGTGTGGCACTCTGAACATTGACGGGCAAGTTGACGGAGAGGGTGGATAGATGGTAGATAAAGTTCAACATAAGGACGCATAGGTGGTACATTGCATGAGGAAGAACATGGAGTGACAATGTACATGAGCAAAGAGATCTGATGCAGAACTCATTAAAAATGGCAGGAGAGTGGTTCATCAAACGTGCAGCACTCTCGGCTTTAGGAATAGAGGCATTGGGTACAATAGCAAGGAGGGTACACCGAACTTCAGCAAGATCAGCCATGGTCTCATTGGAGGAAGGAGCAGGCTTGAAAGGCTGAATGGCCTACTCTTGTTCCTTGTTTGTATGTTTGTAAATTAAATGAGATACCGGTTTGGCCTGAGCTGGATTGTCCTGTCAATCTCTGGATTTGTTGGATTAAACATTGGGAAATAGTAACTATAGGAGCTGGAGTAGGCCATTTGGCCCTTCGAACCTGCTCCCTCATTCAATATGATCATCCAACGCAGTCCCCTGCTCCCGCTTTCTTCCCATTTCCTTTGATCCCTTTAGCCCTAAGAACGATATCTAAATCATTCTTGAAAACATTCAGTGTTGTAGCCTCAACCACTTTCTGCGGCAGAGAATTCCACAGGCGCCCCCACACTCTGAATGAAGATATTTCTCCTCGTCTCAGTCCTAAATGGACTGCACCCTATGCACAGACTGTGACCCCTGCTTTTGACACCCTCCCCCCACCCCCTGGTAAAGGGGAATATCCTTCCTGTCTTTACCCTGTCGAGCCCTAATAGAATTTTGTAGCTTTTCTATGAGATCCCCTGTCATTTTTCTAAACCCCAGTGAACACAGTCCTAACCGATCCAGTCTCTCTTCATACGTCAGTCCTGCTTTTTGTGCTCCTGAACTACACCTCAATCAGATCCTCCCACGCATTACAGAGACATAACAAATAGGAGCAGGAGTAGGCCATTCAGCCCATTGAACCTGCCGTACCATTCAATGCGACAGTGGCAGATCATCCAACTCAACCCCTGTTTCCGCCTTCACCCCAAACCCTTTGATCCCTTTAGCCTTAACAACTATGTCTAACTCCTCGTTGAAAACATTCGATGCTTTGGCCTCAACCGCTTTCTATGGCAGAGAATTCCACAGACTGGGTGAAAACACTTCTCCTCATCGCAGTCTTAAATGAGGTGGAGGTGCTGGTGTTGGACTAGGGTGGACAAGGTCAGAAGTCACATGACACCAGGTTATAGTCCAATACTGAAAACACAAGCTTTCAGAGCCTCAGTCTTCCTTCAGGTGTTAGTGAAAGAGGTCGTATTAAACACAGAATTTATAAGTAAAAGATCAACAGCTCACACTATTGATGAGCATGTACTAAACAAACCTAAGATGCTGTTAAATCTTTAATCGGTTAGAAGGTTTTAATTGATTAATATGTATATGTAAATCCTCGAATTCCTTTCAAATCATGGTCCTGAGAGAAATAAAAGTTTTATCAGTATAAAGAAGAGGTGACATTTTAGGTCAAACAATGCATGTTGCGTGTGAGGCCTTGTTTCGGATCTGTTTGTGTTTTAGTTTGGAGTCAGACTGGTTTTACTCCTAAGGTAGGAATTTAGAAAACACCACATTGATTACTGTCCATACATTGTGTGCTTTTCGAACAAAATAAAATGTATCTGCAAATACAAATTCAGCCCATACATTCACATGTGTGTGCATGTGTATGGGAGAGAGAGAGTGAGTGTGCGCATTTGTGTTTGTGTGTGTGTGGGGGTGGGGGAGAGCGTGTGTATGTGTGTCTGTGTGGGGGGGAGTGCTGGGGAGAGAGACAGTATGGGTATGAGAGGTTCTATGTGAGAGCGTGTATGTATATGTGAGGGAGAGAGTGTGTGTGTGTATGTGTGTGTGTGGGAGAGCGTGTGTATGTGTGTCTGTGTGGGGGGGGAGTGCTGGGGAGAGAGAAAGGCTTGAGGGACAGTATGGGTATGAGAGATGTGAGAGTGTGTATGTATACGTGAGGGGGGGAGAGAGAGGGCGAGAGTGTGTGTGTGTGTGTGTGAGAGAGAGAAAGAGGGAGGCAGAGTGTATATTTGTGTGGGAGAGAAAGTGTGTGTGTGGGAGAGAGTGTGTATGTGTGTGTGTGAGAGAGAGAGAGAGACACTGTGTATGAGAGAGGATCTGTGTGAGAGTGTGTGTGCGTGTGTGTATGTGTATGAGGAAGAGAGAGTGTGTATATGGGAGACTGTGTGTGTGTGTGTGTGTGTGTGTGTGTGTGGAAGAGAGCATGTACGTGTTTGGGAGAGAGACTGTGTGTGTGAGTTTGTGTGTGTGTGTGTGTCTGAGTGAGTGTGAGAGTGTATAGTGCGGAGGGGTCACCTGTAGTGCAACATGAAGCCAAGGTCCTGGTTGAGGCCATCCTCATGGGTACCAAACTTGACTATCAGCCTCTGTTTGGTGACTCGGCGTTGTTGTGTATCCCAAAGTCCACCTTGGAGGATGTTTACCCGAAGATCTGAGGCTGAACGTCCTTGACTGCTGAAGTGTTCCCCCACTGGGTGGGAACATCTCTGTTTGGTCATTGTTGCATGTGTCCATTCATCTGTTGTTGTAGCGTCTGCATGGTCTCGCCAATGTGCCATGCCACAGGGCGTCCTTGCCTGCAGCATATGAGATAGACAACGTTGGCCGAGTCACATGAGTATCTGCCGTGCATGTGGTGGGTGGTGTTCCTACATCTGATGGTAGTGTCCATGTCGATGATCTGACTGTCTTGCAGAGGTCACCATGGCAGTGTTGTATAGGGTGTTCAATGTTGCCCTGAAGGCTGGGTAGTTTGCTGCGAACAATGGTCTGTGTAAGGTTTGGCAGTTGTTTGAAAGTGAGAATTGGAGGCGTGGGGAAGATCTTGGTGAGGTGTTCATCGTCATCGATAATGTGTAGGAGGCTGTGAAGAACATGGCGTAGTTTCTAACTGATTAAAGAATTAACAGCATCTTAGGTTTGTTTAGTACATCCTCATCAATGGTGTGAACCTTTGATCTTTTCCTTATAAATTCTGTGTCTGGTACTACCTCTCTCACCAACACCTGAAGAAGGAGCGAGGCTCTGAAAGCTTGTGTTTTCAAATAAACCTGTTGGACTATAAGCTGGTGTTGTGTGATTTGAGTCCTAAATGGAGTACCGTATCCTTAGACTGTGAGCCCTGGTTCTGGACTTCCTCGATCATTGGCAACATCTCTCCTGTGTTTAGCCTGTCTGTCTGTTAGAATGTGTGTTTCTACGAGATCCCACTGCCCTCATTCTTCAAAATTCCAGTGATTGCAATGCTTCTTAGTGGAACTCACTTGAAGTCTGTGCCCGATTTGAGCTCTTTTATTGCAAAGTGGAAGGTTTCAACACCAAGATCTGCAACTTGCTGTATCTTAAAATCACGTATAATTGTTATTTTGTTTTGTGTGGGATCCGTCACCTCTCTAAACACCTCTCTAAGTGCTGTATAGTCTATCCTTACTGCAAAGCCTTTGATTTCGACAATGAGCTCACTCCAATGGGTGAAGTTAATCGTTGTCATGGCTGGCACCCCACCAGGTTTGCAAACACGTTCATCCAACATCCAGCCTTGTTCACCTTGACCTTGTTAAGTGCTTGTTATTTCTTTTTGTCTGATTCTGCGTCGATCGGAGAGCGGACGCCAATTCTGCAAGCGGGTGGGAGTCCCCCCCCCCCCCCCCCAACTCGTAACCTGCTCAAGGCCCTTAGCTCTCCCCATTAGGGGGCGGTTTCCCCCCGAGGTAGCATACTATTCACAAACCTCAAACGCGACCCGGGCAGCTTCTAAAGAGGGTGGGAATCCCTGAAGGTAGATAAACTGCCATCGGTTGCAGATTACGTTGGATTTATCAGCGGATGTAAGGCCATGCTTAACAAAAGGTGAGTGGTAAGCAGTTTAAAAAAAAATTCAGCCCTTGCTGCTTCTGACGCCAACCTGAGCACAGATGGTAAGAGATAAAAGGTACTGCAGATGCTGGAGAATCCGACATAACAAGTTGTGGGGCTGGGCCAAGCAGCATCATAGGAGCAGGAAAGCTTGACGTTTCGGGCCTAGACCCTTCCTTTCTGATGGCCTGCTGTGTTCATCCAGCCCCACAACTTGTTATCTGAGCACAGGTGGTGTTGCCTTTGGTCTCCTCCTCATCTTCTCTCTTTGCGAGCCTGCTGCCATTTCTGCCAACGTGTAACACTCCAGAACTTTCCCGGATCAAAAGACACAGCAACAACCCAGTCTGGAGTTAACTGCTAAGGGACAAGGACAAACTGTTATGCAGGAATTGAAAGCAATTAGCCACGTACAGGAGAAGGAGGAAGCTACAGGAACAAAATTGTTTCAACCACCTGCTTGATAACTACCTGCCTTATTACTTCAAGAATAACTGATTGCTCAGCAAAAGAATTTTAGGAGTTCACTGCGGTAAAAGTTGTGGTCTTTACAGACAGTCAATGCCAAAGGTAACAATGAACAGGGAAGTAACCTCTGGTAAGGAGGCAAGTTGCAGACTGGATGGTTTCAGAGGAGTGGTCAATAATGTGGTTGAAAAATCTAAAAGATCGTCACTATGTCACACCATGAACTCGAAGGACAGAAAATACTGTAAGAATTCAACACCAGGATTATTCAGCAGCAGAACTTTGAAGAACAACACTGCAGAAAGATCGAACCTTGGACACATCCAGTGACAGATGCTGTTATATGGAATTGCAACTGAATTCCACTATTAATTGTGGAATAGCCAAGCTGAGTTGGGAGGCTTAACTTGTTTACTTGGCCGTTCCTATATTGGTGGCTACTTTAAATAATTGTTTCAGCATTCCTCTGTGAAATTCCTGAATAAGTAGCCAAATTAAAGGTAGCTTGTGGGAATTGACACACAACATTCCTCTTTTGAATCTATTTCCCAGCGGTTTCTCTATAGCATTTAGTCACAATCTGGTGGGTTTCCACACGTTGGTTGAGACACCCTGCTATCTCATTTACTCCCTGATGGGTCAGGAACTGGTTGATTTTCTGCATCTTCTCCCTCTGCTCTTACCTGTTTAGTCTCAGCTTTGAGCAGTCTTTAAATGCTGGCAAACAGGGTATGTCTTCAAGCCTTGTGTCACAATGAGGGTGCCCCTACATCTGGGCCACACATTCCAAGTTCAAGTCCTGCCTCGGGGACTGATTGTCACAGAAGTGTACCTTAACACAGCAGAAAACTCAACTTGTCTAATTGATGGCCTGCCTCAGAAAAAGAGGGAATTGCTTTTTTTTTAAAAGATTATGGGACTGGAACTCATTGTGAGCTGTGTTTACACTGCTGCTTCATTCAATCAGTTGGAGAGGAGAGATGAAGGGTGTGTGTGTGAGTGAGTGTGTTTTTAGACTGAGATTTAGTTGGAAACAGGGAGCTGATTGGTTCGTGCAATTGTGACCGCTTGTGGATGCCAAAGCTGATCAGCCTAACGACAATCCTTTGATCAGTTCCTGGGCAGCTAAAGGCTTATGGATGGCCAAAGGGAGTCCAGGTTGGAAAATGCAGGTTGGGTCTCTACATCTGTGCACCGAAAGCACCTGAACCGTGACAAAAGTATGTCACTTTTTTTTGCTATTCATTTGTGGGATGTGGGCATCGCTGGCTCGGCCAGCATTTCTTGCCCGCCCCTAGTTGCCCTTGAGAAGGTGGTGGTGAGATGTCTTCTTGAACAGCAGTCCTCCTGCTGTGGGTTGACCCACAATGTCCCTTAGGGAGAGAATTCCAAGATTTTGACCAAGCGACACTGAAGGAACAGTGATATATTTCCAAGTCAGGATTGGGAGTGGCTCGGAGGGGAACTTCCAGGGGTTGGTGTTCCCATACATCTGCTGCCCTTGTTCTTCTAGATGGAAATGGTCGTGCATTTGGAAGGTGCTCTCTGAGGCTCTTTGGTGAATTTCTGCCAAGCATCTGAGAGATGGTACACACTGCTGCTACTAAGAGTCGGTGGTGGAGGGAGTGGATATTTGTGGATGTGGTGCCAATCAAGCACGGGATGCTTTGTCCTGGATGGTGACAAACCTTCTTGAGTGTTGTTGGAGCTGTATCCATCCGGGCGAGGTGAGGAGTATTCCATCACACTCCTGACTTGTGCCTTGTAGATGGTGGACAGGCTTTGAGGAGTCAGGAGGTGAGTTACAGTATTCCTAGCTTCTGGCCTGCTCTTGTAGCCGCTGTGTTAACGTGGTGAGTCCAGTTGAGTTTCTGGTCAATGGTAATCCCCAGGATGTTAATAGTGGGGGATTCAGTGATGGTAACACCATTGAATGTCAAGGGATGGTGATTAGATTGTCTCTTTTTGGTGATGGTTATAGTCTGGCATTTGTACGGCAAAATGTCGCTTGCCACTTGTCAGCCCAAGCCTGGATATTGTCCAGATCTTGTTGCATTTGCACACATTTCAGTATCTGAGGAGTTATGGTTATCTCCTGCCTGTTGCTATAAGCTATTGGCTTTAACCAAGTATCTAAGAGACTTTGTAATTCATGTGCTAATCATCCTGTGCCCTCAGTGAAGAAGTGATACAGCCAGGACGTAAGAGATTGAAGCTGAAAAGGTGTTGAGAAGCAAGAGGGACATCTCATTGAACCCTGTGAACTGGAGCTATTAAAGTGTGCTTCCCCAGCATGGTGGCTCAATGGTTAGTACTGCTTCTTTACAGCATGAGGGACCTAGGCTCAACTCCAGCCTTGGTTACTGTCTGAGTAAAATCTCTACAGTCTTCCTGTGTCTTCATGGGTTTCCTCCCACAGTCCAAAGATTTGGTGGATTGGCCATACTAAGTTGTCTGTAGCGTTCAGGATTGTGAGGTTAGGAGGATAGGGCTGGGTGGGATACTTTTTGGAAGGCTGGTGCAGACACGATGGGTGGAATGGTCTCTTTCTGCAATGTAGGGATTCTATGATTTTTGGATCATGGGTTAATAAACAGAGAGGACTACAGGAAGACACCTAATGCAACTAATTGGAAGCAAACATTAAAAATCTGAGCTACACCCAGCCTATAAATAGAACTAAATATTGAACTGGGAACTGAACTGAATTACATTATCGATGATAACAAGCATGGGGCTGGATGAACAAGAAGGGTTTAGGCCTGAAACGTCAAGTTTTCCTGCTCCTGTGATGCTGCTTGACCTGCTGTGTTCATCCAGCCCCATGCTTGTTATCTCGGATTCTCCAGCATCTGCAGTACCTTTTATCTCTGATACATTATCGATGAATTCAACGACATTGGAGTGTTGGCACTGGAAGTTTACTAGGAGGGTACCAGAGCTGAAGAAATTTATTTAAATTTGTTTATGAATCGTTGGCTGGGCTGGCATTTATTGCCCATCCCTATTTGCCCATAAGGAAGTTAAGGATCAACCACATTGCTGTGTGTCTGGAGTCACATGTAGGCCTGATGAAGTAAAGATGGCAAATTTCCTTACCTAAAAGACATTAGTGAACCAGATGGGCTTTCACAACAATGGGGATGATGTCCTCCATTTCCCCTGAAGTTGAATTCAAATTGTACCAACTCTCTTGGTGGGATTTGAACTCATGTCCCCAGAACATCGACTCCATTTTTTTCTCCCTTGCCCAGTGCCTTCCCACTTATATCTGCAATACTTTGGACGCTTTATATCAACTCTGGATGCCATCACTTCTGCAGTCCTGTCGATCACAGGACCCCTGTTTCCACATCTCATGCAGTGTTCACTATAGAACTAATCATCTCTATCCTTGTGCTCCTCATGTTGTGGTTCATTGCAAAGTTCTGATTTCTGTTCATTTTCAGCCATATTCATTTCTCATTCAGTCCCATTTAGTTCCCATTTCTACACACAGATTCTATTTCATTTGCTTCTTTTTTGACTCGGTTTATTTTTATTTGCATTCAAGTGATGCCCAGCGTTGCATTGTCCAGAGTTACAATGTCTAGAGTTACACTGTTTAGCCATGATGGGGAGGTGCTGGTGTTGGACTGGGGTGGCCAAGGTTAGAAGTCACAGGACACCTGGTTGTAGGCCAACAGGTTTATTTGAAATCAGAAACTTCAGGAGCGCAGGTCCTTCCTTGACTTTGCCTGATGAACACACAGCACCCTAAAAGCCCATGATTTCAAACAAACGTATTGGACAAAACCTGCTGTCATAGTGTTACAGTGTCTGGAGTTACAGGATTAGCATTGCAGAGCTCAGGCTTACAGTGTCCAGTTATGACACAGGGATGATGAGCTAAACCAAATCAGCCTCTCTATGCATTTCTGATGAAGGGTCTCGGCCCGAAATGTCAAGCTTTCCTGCTCCTATGATGCTGCTTGGCCTGCTGTGTTCATCCAGCTCCACACCTTGTTATCTCAGCCTCTCTATCACTGGATTTGCAGCACAGTGAAATTCATCCATTCAATGACCCTCAAGATTGTTCAATTGTTCCTAAACCAGAAATTTATAAACAACAGATCTTGGGCACCAAGTTTATAACTTAAACACAAATTAACAATTTATGATTTTAACAATGTAACTTTAGCAGAATACAGACGAACAACAAGGGAATTTTATAATCATCTCTGATCTAAGTGCAATCTCCTTTGATCATAAAGACGCCTCTCACATTCTGACAGACATACAGAGTTAAAGGATACATTTAAAAAGAAAATTGCAATTTGCCAGAAGATAATAGTTGCCAGTAGGCCTTCATGACACCCTTTGATGATGCATTGCATTACTGGCATAGAAACTTGTTATCTTGTTTGAATTCAAAAGTCCCCAGTCAATGTAAACAACTTCTGCAGATTTCTGGACATTTTTACTTATTTCTTACGACTGGGATTCTTGTCAACCATTTGATATCTGGGGATGTAACTAGACAAAGCCAAACAAAAAAAAAGCAAAACCAGCCCAGTCCGGCAGCTTCCAAAGCAACACTTCCTCCAAGTCTGAAAGCCAGTCAGAGTGAGTCCACTCATTGTTTTCTCTTTCTTTCTCACCGTTCTCTGTGGCTGACTGGCCGACACCATTCCTCTTATGGATTGGCCAGTTCAATATCCATCCAGCTGTCATTCCCTGAGAAGAACAACATCTCAGTGCTAGAGTGTCTACAGTGTTCTTAGAGCAGTAATTCACCTGCCAGTCTCAGTGCCCAACATTACAGTACAAAGTCTCACAGTGCCTAGCATTACAGTGCCCATTGTCAATGCCCAATCTCACAGTGCCCAGTCTCTATTGTGCCCAACATTACAGTACAAAGTCTCAGTGCCTGGCATTAGTGCCCAGTATCAATGCCCAGTGTTACAGTGCCCAGTCTCTACTGTGCCCAAGATAACAATACAAAATCTCACAGTGTCCGGTATTAGTGCCCAGTATCAATGCCCAGTGTTACAGTGCCCAGTCTCTACTGTGCCCAAGAAAACAGTACAAAGTCTCACAGTGTCCGGTATTATTGCCCAGTGTCAATGCCCAAATGTTACAGCACCCAGTCTCACAGTGTTTCCTATGTCTCACCAGCCACCCCCACCACTACTGCCCGGGTTTACCCTGCCCCCACCTGCACCCCAGCCCCGGTTTCACCCAGTGTCCTGTTTCGGAGATATTCCTCCATGCACTGCACCGCCATGTTGTCCACGTCAGGGTCAAACTTGTTCGCAAAGAAAGGTCTCTGGTTCAGCAGCCACTGGAGATCTCCTGCCCCGTACACACAGATCATATGGCGGTACATTCCCGTGCAGTGGGTGTAGGGGGCGCCCTTCGCCACGTCACCAGCCTCGGAGGACCACTTCACTGCCCGCCCGAGGGTCTTCGCGGCTCCCCGGGTGTACTGGACATAGCCGGGCGTGTCACGCATTCTCAGCAGGGTCGCCCACACGTGCTCGTCTGGACTGTAGGTGTCCTCTGACCACTTGAGGAAGGCCCTGACCACGGCGCTGGCGAACACATGGGTGACGAACTCTCTGGTGACCATGACGTAAGCGCTGCCCACGAAAATGGAGGAGTTGATGTTGGGTGGGTCCTTTACTTGCCCGGTCCGGACCACCTGGTCATGGGTATCGTGGTGGTATTGCCAACGTTTCTGAAAGGCAAGCGCAAGAGAGAGAGTTAGAGAGGCAAGATGAGAAAACAGAGATTGTAACTTCTCAACATCGCAACTTTGCCATTGGGGTTCTTCCTTGACTCATCTGCACTACCCCCACTCCCCACACACCAGCATGAAAGAAAGCATGCTGCTTCTGTCAGTTATGCACACCTTAAAGCAGAGAATGAGGCCATTCAGCCCCTCAGGACTGCGCCGTTCCTGCCTCCTAGTCCCAGTCTCCTGCCTTTTCCTCATATATCCCTGCCTCCCAAACCATCTCCCAATGCTCACTTGCTGAGCAACGGTCAAACTCATCCACAAACTCTTCTAGTGGTTCTGGTTCCCAAGAAGAAATAACTTCAAGCCCTGTCTTAGAGATCTACAGCACCAGAAAAAAAAACAGACCCTTCAACCCATTGTGTTTGCACAGGTCCTAAAAACAAGTTCCTAACTATTCTAGTCCTTTGGAAAATAAGCTTGCATGCCTTCCTAGTGCACTGAAGACACCTTCCTATTGTCATCAACTCCTACAGTGGGAACTGAACCCAGAGCTTCTGCCTGCGAGAGAAGGACGTGGGGTGCAGGTACATAGTTCCTTGAAAGTAGAGTTGCAGGTAAACAGAATAGGGAAGAAGGCATTTGGAATGTTTGCCTTCATTGGTCAATACATTGAGTGTAGGAGTTGGGAGGTCATGTTGTGGCTGTACAGGACATTGGTTAGGCAACTTTTGGAATACTGCGTGCAATTCTGGTCTCCCTGCTATAGGAAGGATGTTGTTAAACTTGAAAAGGTTCAGAAAAGATTTACAAGGATGTTACCAGGGTTGGAGGGTTTGAGCTACTGGGAGAGGCTGAACAGACTGGGGTTATTTTCCCTGGAGCATCAGAGGCTGAGGGGGTCACCTTGTAGAGGTTTATAAAATCATGAGGGGCATGGATAGGGTGAATAGCCAAGGTGTTTTCCCCAGGATAGGGGAGTCCAAAACAAAAGGGCATAGGTTTAAGGTGAGAGGGGAAAGATTTAAAAGGGACCCAAAGGATGACTTTTTCCACACAGAGGGTGGTGCGTGCATAGAAATGAGCTGCCAGAGGAAGTGGTGGAGGCTGGTACAATAACAATATTTAAAAGGTATCTGGATAGGTACATGAATAGAAACGGTTTAGAGGGATATGGGCCAAATGCTGGCAAGTAGGACTTTGGTAAGATTAGGATGTCTGGTCAGCACGGATCAGCTGCACCAAAGGGTTTGTTTCCGTGCCGTATGACTCTGTGCCCTCAGGTCATGGAGGTCTACAGTATTAAAAGAGAGAAGCCCTTCAGCCCATTGTGTCCCCACCATTCAAAAAAAATCAAGCTCCTAGCTACTGTCGTCCCATTTTGCAGCATTTGACCCATAGCTTGTGTGCATCTCAATAGCAGTGAAGACACCTTCCTCTGGCCTTTAGCTCCTGCAGTGGGACTTAAACCCAAAGCTTCTGCCTCACACACTGCATCAGAAGATATCTTTTACCTTCAGTCCGTGTGGCATCAACTCATGGGAGGTATAAATCCTTGGTTGCCAACGGGGGAGATAGATTATCGAGGGTATGCAGAAATGTGAATGGTGGAGCAGACGGTAAAGGCCCAATGGCCTACTCTTGTTCCTTGTGTGTTCAGGAGCAGGTCTCCTTTTCTTTATCCACCTTACATTGGAATTTGCAATCATCTCGTACAGCTCCACTCAATCTGCTCTCATTCTCCATTATTTTCCCAAATTAGCCTTGCAGCTAACGTCTCCCATCTTAATACAATCCTCACTTCACGGCCCTTGTAACCTTTCATTGAGTTTAGGCTTCACTCGTTTTTGATTCCTTTGGTCTCACCCAACTCCACCCCCCGACCCCGTGCCTCTGACCCAAAATCTTGCATCTGCGTCCCACTGCACTTGTGCAAACGGTGAACAGTTAACTGTATTTCCTTGTCTCCATCACCTAGTGCTAACCCTGTGCACATCGATCAAACCTCCCCCGAATCTCCTTTGCTCCAATGTTGAACTCTCCACCTGAGCCATTCAACATAAACCAAGGCAGCATTCTGCAGAATCACCTCTTGCCCCTCTCCCAAAGGCCATAACATCATTTCGTCGTGACCAGAAGTGGATGCAATAATCCGACTGGGGACAAACCATGCAGCATAATACAACTGTTTATTGTCATCAGTGCCTCTATTTATAAATCCTTATGCTTTCCTACCCTCTTAAGGACTCCTCCACCTTCAAATATTGATGAATATTGATCGCCAGGTCCCTCTGAGCCTGTGCACACTTTACAATCATGCCATCTTGTCTATATTACCTCTCCACATCCCTTCGCCCAAAACCTATCATCCCATACTCCTCTGTATTATATTCCGACTAGAAGCAGTCTGTGCATTCTGGTGGCTGTGGTCAATTTGCATCATCCTCATTGTTTGCCAATTCTCCAGGTTTATCATCACCCCGGAATATTTGTAACATTTTGCCTCTATATGGACAGAAAGCAGTCGTCTATTTAGGGCTGAGATGAGGAAACGTTTCTTCATTCAAAGGATAGTGAACTTACGGAATTCTCGACCGCAGAGAGCTGTGGAGGCCAGGTCACTGAATATATCCAAGAAAGCAACTGACAAACGTTTAGACTTCAAAGGCATCAGAGGGGCATGGGGAGAAAGCAGGAGTATAGCATTGAGATGGAGGATTGGCCACGATCGTATTGCATGGTGGTGCGAATTAATGATCTTCCCCTGATCCTAGTCTCGACGTTTCTATGCCCCATGCATGGGGAATATTGCTGCCTCCCAACCTTCCATCTAAAACAAGATCCATGGATCAGAACTTGTGTTGTCAATTTTGTTGTCCAGCCTTTTATCTGGTGCCAAGTGAAACACCTCATTGAATCCAGTTCAGACAACATTCCCTGCATTAAAATTCTCAGCTCCTTCATCCATGCATTATACGTTTATCTTTTGCAGACCGGTGCTGGCTTCCCTTCATTAACTCAGTCTAAGATAGGTTGATGTGAATTGCAGCGATAACTACAAGTATCAAAGTCAAGCTTGTGATAGAAAGTAAATGAGAGTCCATGCGGTGTGAGCCTAGGAGACCCAGGTTCAAGTCCCACCTACTCCAGAGGTGTGTCTATAACATCTTTGATTAGCAAATATAGGACCGTTAAGAAATAGGAACAGGAGTAGGCCATTCAACCCCTTGAGCCTGCTCCACCATTTAATAGGGTCATGGCTGATTTGACATTCCTCACGTCCACTTTCCTGCCCTTTCCCTGTAACTCCTAATTCCCTGACTGATCAAGAATCTACCTCATCCTTAAAATTACAGAGTTCTCTGTGGTGAGGAGTTCCAATGACTCACAACCCAATGAGAGAAGAAATTCCTCCTCATCTCAGTCTCAAATTGGTGCCCCTTTATTCTGAGACTGGTCCCCATGAGGGGAAACATCTTCTCAGCATCTCCGTCAAATCTTTTAAGAATCCGATATGTTTCAATGAGATCACCTGTCACTCTTATAAACTCCAGTGAGTTGAGTCCCGGTTTGTTTAACCTTTGCTCATAAGATTGTCCCTCCATACCAGGAATCATCCTAGTGAACATTCTCTCAACTGCCTCCAATGAAACAATGATGAGATAACACGGTGTAGAGCTGGATGAACACAGCAGGCCAAGCAGCATCAGAGGAGCAGGAAGTCTGACGTTTCGGGCCTCGACCCTTCTTCAGAAATGGGAAATGAAACAATACCTATTTTTAAATAAGGGAACCAAAACTGCTCACAGCGGTCCATATGTGTTCTCACCAGCATCCTGTATAGCTGCAGTAAGACGTCCTGACTGTTATACTCCAATCCCCTTGATATAAGGGCCAACATTCCATTTCAGTTCTGAACATAGGCTTGGAAACTTCAATGAAACTTATGTTGAAACAAATTTAGAGCAGCACAGTGACTCAGTGGTTAGCATCGCTGCCTCACAGCCCCTGGGTTCAATTCCAGCCTCAGGCGACTGTCTGTGTGGAGTTTGCACATTCTCCCCGTGTCTGCGTGGGTTTCCTCCGGGTGCTCCGGTTTCCTTCCACAGTCCAAAGATGTGCAGGCTAGGAGGATTGGCTGTGCTAAATTTCCCGTCGTGTTCAGGAATGTGCCGATTAGGTGGGTTACAGGGGAATGGGTCTGGGTAGGATGTTCTGAGGTTCGATGTGGACTTGTTGGGCTGAAGGGCCTGTTTACACACTGTAGGGATTCCATGATTCTATCTTAATCTGCTTTTAATAAATTCACCAACTCAGCCTGCGCAACTTCTTGCAGAAGAGGATCCCCTCGTATAACAGCTCTGTTAAAGAAAAATAACTGTACAAGGCATTGGTGAGGCTGCTTTTGGAATACTGTATACAATTCTGGTCGCCCTGCTATAGGAAGGATGTTGTTAAACTGGAAAGGGTTCAGAAAAGATTGACAAGGATATTGCCAGTACTGGAGGGTTTGAGTTATAAGGAGAGGCTGGATAGACTGGGACTTTTTTCCGTGGAGTGTTGGAGGCTGAGGAGTGACTCTACAGAGGTTTATAAGATCATGGGGTGGTGGGGAGGGAGAATCAATAATGCAAATAACCAAGGTCTTTGACAAGGGTAGGAGAGTAAGAAACTAGAGGGCGTGGGTTTAAGGTGAGAGGGAAAAGATTTAAAAGGGACCTGAGGGTGGTGCAAATATTGAACAAACTAGAAGAGGACATGGTACAGGTCGGTACAATACAACATTTAAAAGACAACATGAAGAGGAAAGGTTGAGAGGGATATGGGCCAAACGCAGTCAAATGGGACTAGTTCAGTTTGGATACCTGGTCAGCGTGGACAAGTTGGACTGAAGGGTCTGTTTCCATGCTGAATGACTTTATGATCCTATTCAAAGTTTTAGCAAAGATTTGTAGCTCAGGTTGTGGGGTGAGGTTGTTGACTTGCTCACCGAGCTGGTTTGTTTTCATTCAGGCTTCATCAGATGCCTCACTGATGATGTTACCTAGCATGGTGATGAAACGTCTGTATGAAAACAAACCAGCTCGGTAAGCAAGTCACCAACTTCTATGATCCTATTTCTTATTCTGCAGAACATTTTGCCATACACACAAAACATAGCATTCTCCCAACAACCACCTCGTCACGTCCCCTCAGAACTTCATACATTTCAAAAAGATTTCCTCTCAGACTTCCAAACTTAAATATATAAAAGCCATTTTGTTCGACCTTCCTTCACAAGATACACCCTCATCTCAGCAGCAAGTCCGGTGAAACTTTTTTCATTGCTGTCAATGCAATTACATTATTTTTTTAAATGAGAGAAAAACGTACAGAAGAATTCAGACGTGGTTTCATCAAGGCCCTGTGGGGCACTGTTAGAACTTACTTATTCTTATACCCTGTCCTACTTTCAATAAACAGCACTGTTCCATTTGCCTTTTGAATTGTTTGCTGTGGGCTGTATAGTCTTGTGACACCCAGCTCACTTTGTACCAGATACCTCAGCAATCTTATCTACTTTAAACAATTAACATTCAAAAAGTACACATACTATATTCTACCAAGTAAGGGAGGCGATGGCCTCGTGGTATTATCGCTGGACTGTTAATCCAGAGGCCAGAGAACATTCTGGGGACCCGTGTGCAAATCCCGCCACAGCAGATGGTGGAATTTGAATTCAATAAATATCTGGAATTAAGAATCTAACAATGACCTTAAATCCATTGTCGTTTGTCAGGGGAAAAAACCATCTAGTTCCCTTTAGGGAAGGAAACTGCCATCCTTACCTGGTCTGGCCTGCATGTGACTCCAGACCCACAGCAATGTGGTTGACTCTTGACTGCTGTCTGGGCAATAAATGCTGTCTAGCCAGCAATGCCCTCATGTGAATGAGTAAAGGACTTAATCTACCAATATCCCTTTGAATACTCTCAAACTATGGACATCCATTTATACACCATCTGTAGTGATTGTAACATGGTCAGGCAAATGGACCTCACGGAATGAGTTCCCTAATTGGGGCAGTTAAATCAGGGAGCCCTGGCTGACAGATATAAACAGGAGTGTCAGAGGCTCTATTCACTCTGAGAGCTGGCTCTGAGGAAGCTGGGTCAGGGTCAGGGACTGTCCACGTGCACATAAAGGGTGACTTGGTGTTGGGATACTGGCCTCTGTGGAGGTATCTCACTATCAACCGAACAACAATGCTTTACGCGGTCTCATCTGAACCTACATCTTTTTGTGCACTCCTAACCTGCCTAAGTTCCTTTATACTTTTGTAATCAGTCTATATCCCTTTACACACACTGAACTTAATTAGATTCCTTTGCACACCCTTAACCAACGTACGTTCTTTTGCACCCTTGTAACCAGTCTATATCCCTTTGTACAATCTTAGTCAACCAACATCTCTGTGAACAATTTTAATAACCCGTTTCCCTTTGTACACAAGTGAGTGAAGGATTGGAGGAGAGAGAGATAGAGAGAGAGCGAGATGATGGAGAGAGGGGGGGGGAAACACTTGGATGAAGAGAGGACCAGCAGATGGGAAGGCGTTTACCTTTTTGTACCGTGGCGGCGGATCCGACTCAACCACATTGGAGCCGTTCATAGTTTTGAGCCTGCGGACTATCTCTCGGTTGGTCTTCAGGGGGAGGTCTTGGCCACACACATTGATGAAATACCTCCAGGGGACAGGGCTCTCCAATAGCTCCTCCATGCAGTTGAGATCTGCCTGAACTCTGGCCCAGGCAGCATAGGTGACCGACTCCAGCTTGGCTGCGACAAAGACATTGTGGAAACAAGAAGCAATGGCCCGGATGGCCACATGGAATTGACTCGGGGACTTGCGGTCCACGTGGATGCAGTAGACATTCTGTGGGGTGTAGATGCTTCGTAGAAGCCTTTCGAACATCTCAATGCTATTGTGGATGACCATGGAGTAAGCCAAGGGGAAGTTTTCTTCCTCAGGGCTGAGGGGGACAGTGATATACTTGCGGGCCATCAGGAAGGAACTGCAATTTCGAGTCATGTCCAGATAATTACCTTCGGTAACGCCTTGGCGCTTGAGGGAGACGGTGATGGCGTCGAGGAGGACCCTTTCCACCTCCTGCCTGTCCCCCCTGATGATCCGCCAGCAGGTGGAGTTCTCCTCGACCAAGAGGAGGTGCCCCTGCATTGCACCAGCACCTGGCTTCACCATCCCAAGGGACAGCCAGCCCTTTTCACTCAGGGCCAGGAACCAGCGGCACAGCAAGACTACACAGAGCACACACAGCACTGACCTGAAGCTCAACCGGCGGGCACAACGCTGGCTGAGTTTGGGCATGGCACTTTCCAGAGGGCTGTGTGCCCAACCTTTAGGGGATAGTCAAATACAGAATGGATGTTTTCTCTCTCTTTCTCTCTCTGTCTGCACTGGGCACCCCCACCCTGCTTTGCCCCCAGGGGTTTGTGGGGAAGGAAGGCTGCAATTTGCTGGATTGGTCGCACCGGCCAGTCCCCCTCCTGGTTAGACCGTGTCTTCCCTTCTCCCTGAGACTCGAGGGCTTGCTCAGACTTACACTCCCACTCCCTCCAGAACTTCTCTCCCTCTCACTCTGTAACTCCTCTCCCTCCCACAGTAACTCCTCTCCTCTCCCTCTTCTCTTTTCTATATGCTCCCTCCTTCTCTCTCCCTCTGTAACTCCTCTTCCTCTCTATCTCTTTCTCTCTGTAACTCCTCTCCCTCTCTCTCCCCCTCTGTAACTCCTCTCACTCTCCCTCTTTCCCTCTGTAACTCCTCTCCCTCTATCTCTCTCCTTCCCACTGTAACTCCTCCCCCTCTCTCCCCCACCTTCCCTCTGTAACTCCTCTCCCTCTCTTTCTCCCCCTCCCTCTGTGACTCCTCTCCCTCTCCCTCTATCTCTCTCCTTCCCTCTGTTGCTCCTCTCACTCTATCTCTCTCCTTCCCTCTGTTACTCCTCTCCCTCTATCTCTCTCCTTCCCTCTGTAACAACCGTCTCTCTCCCACCTTCCCTCTGTAACTCCTCTCTCTCTCCCTCCTTTCCTCTGTAACTCCTCTCCCTCTTTCCCTCTGTAACAACTCTCTCTCTCCCACCTTCCCTCTGTAACTCCTCTCCCTTTCTCTCCACCACCTTCCCTCTGTAACTCCTCTCCCTGTCTCACCCTCTGGGGGTTGTCGGGCTCCTGCGCTGAAAAATACAGGTGAATGATCCGCTTGGAGACCGGAACCCTGCTTGCCTGACTTCTGATGTTTCCTTCCCTGGTTTCTGCTTCGCTCCGGCTGTTTCTGGGACAGTGTTGCCCGGAGAAGTGGGGAGGAGCGGAGAGTAGAAGAGGAACTGCGGTGGTGTGCAGGCTGCACCTGAGAACCTACAACCAGAGAGAACGGAGTTACCATAGGACAGTAAAAATAAAACACACACAGCCACCCATCCGTGTAAACGTGCGCATGTCAGCCCGTATCAAATTACTTTACAGCCAGATTGTAGAGTCGTAAAATACAGCGGAGACCCATCGGCCCCACTGAATTTGCACTGACCTTCCTATACTTGTCCCAATTTCCTGCTCTTGACCCAGAGCCTTGACACTTCAAGTGCCCCTCCATGTCCTTTTTTAAAGGTTGTGAAATTTCCAGCCTTCATTACCCCTTTGTAACTCCTTCCCTCCGTAACTCCTCTCCCTCTATCTCTCTCCTTCCCTCTGTAGGTCCTCTCCTCTCTCCTCCTCTCCCTCTCCCTTGTGACTCCTCCAGGCAGCACTTTCAAGACCCCCACCACCCTCTCGGTGTGAAAAATTTCCCCAAATTCCCTCCAAACATCTCGCCCTTCATACAGTCATACAGCACGGAAACAGACCCTTCGGCCCAACCAGTCCATTGCCACCATGATCCCAAACTACACTAGTCCTACCTGCCTTGGCCTGACCCATCTCCCTCCAAACATTCCCTATTCATGTACTAATCCAAATGTCTTTTAAATGTTGTAACTGTATCCACATGCACCACGTCCTCAGGAAGTTCATTTCACACACGATCCACTCTCTGTAAAAAAAAGTTGCCCCTCGTGTCTTTTGTTAAATTTCTCTCTTCTCACCTTAAAAACATGCCCCCTAGTCTTGAAATCCCCCAAGCTAGGGAAAAGACATCTGCCATTCACCTTATCTATACCCCTCATGTTTTTAGAATCTTCTATAAGGTCACCTCTCAACCTCCTATGTTACAGTGAAAAAAGTCCCAGCATACCCAGCCTCTCCTTATAACTCAAACCCTCGATTCCCAGCAACATTCTGATAAATCTACTGTAAACCCTCTTTAGCTTAGTAATATCCTTCCTGTAACTGAGTTGTATGCAACTGTGTGGCCAAATTTTGTCCAAACACCATCTACAAGTTCGCTGACAACCCCACCGTTGTCGGCCAGGTATCAAACAATGATGAAACAATACAGGAAGGAAATAGAGGGCTTGGTGATGTGGTACAATGAGAACAATCTCTCTCTGAATGTCAGCAAAACTAAAGAACTGATCATCGACGTCAGGAACAAAGGAGGAAGACACATCAATGGAGCTTATGTTGAGAGGGTGGAGAGTTTCAAGTTCCTAGGAGTGACGATAACCAACAATCTGTCCTGGACATCCCATGTAGATGTGACAGTCAAGAAGGTACAATGACTCCTCTTCTTCCTCAGGTGGCTTGGGAAATTCAGCGTGTCCATAAGGACCCTCACCAACTTCTACAGATGTGCTATTGAAAGCATACTGTCCAGGTGGATAACGGTCTGCTATGGCAACTGCTCTGCCCAGGACCGTAAGAAACTACAGAACACAGCCCAGACCGTCACGGAAGCCAACTTTCCATCCATGGACTCGGTTTAAACTTCTCGCTGCCTTGCAAAAGGCAGCCAACATCATTAAAGACCCTTTGCACCCCGGTAATACTCTCTTCCAACCTCTTCTGTCAGGCAGAAGATACAGAAGCTTAAACACATGTACCAACAAGTTCAAGAACAACTTCCCCATTGTTATTAGGCTGCTAAATGGACCTGTCTAATTTTAAATCTAATGTTGATCTAGCTTTGTGTACTTCCTGTACAGTCGTAACCTTGTATGCCTCACTCCGTCTAAGCCCCTTCTGATCTGTATGTCCTTGTTTGCTCTGATCTGCCTGTACTGCTCCAAAACAAAGCTTTTCACTGTATGTAGGTGACAACAATAAATCAAATCAAAAGCAGCCAATATTATCAAAGACCCCTCCCACCCTGCTTTTACTCACTTCCACCCTCTTCCGTTGGGCAGAAGATGCAAAAGTTTGAAGATTCAAGAAAGCTTCTTCCCTGCAATTATCAGACTTATGAATGGATCTCTCATATATTAGAGTTGATCTTTCTCTGCACGTTCTCTGTAGCTGTAACACTGTATTCTGTGTGTTGCCCTATGATCCTGATGTAAGCTATAATTTGTCTGGTTAGCATGAAAAACAATACTTTTCACTATCTCGGTGCATGTGGCGACAATAAATCAAATCAAATCAAACTCACCACCAGTTCTCTCTCTCTCTCTCTCTCTCTCTGATGAGAGATTGGGACTATAGTGACTTGACCTTTCAGAATGCAGTGGGGAATCTGAGCATAGCAAGTCAACATAAATCCATTCAAAAAAAATTCCCTGGCATAGGGTGGCTCAGAGATTAGCACTGCTGCCTCACAGCACCAGGAACCCGGGTTCATTCACACCTTTGGGTGACTGTGTGGAATTCGCCACATCCATGCGGGTTTCCTCTGGGTGCTCCGGTTCGCTGCCACAGTCCAAAGATGTGCAGGTTTGGGTGGATTGGCCGTGCTAAATTGTCCCATAGTGCCCAGGGATGTGCAGGTTAGGGTGGATTGGCCGTGCTAAATTGTCCCATAGTGTGCAGTTTGGGTGGATTGGCCATGGGAAATTGAACAAACTGGGGTTGTTTTCCTTAGAGCAGAGGAGTTTGAGAGGGGACATGATTGAGATGTATAAAATAATGAGGAGTGTAGATAGGAAGAAACGTTTCCCCTTGTTGGAGGGATCACTGACCAGGGGGCATCAATTTAAGGTAAGAGGTAGGAGATGTGAGGAAAATTTTTGGTGGGAACCCGGAACTCACTGCTTGAATGGGTAGTAGAGGCAGAAACCCTCATTACATTTAAGAAATATTTAGAAGGGCACTTGCGATGCCAAGAAATATCAGGCAATGTGCCAAGTGCTGGGAAATGAGATTAGAATAGTTAGGTGGCTCTATTATTGAATGCCAATCTCCCCTCTTATCCCTGCAAATCCCTGCATCCCTTTACTATCCAAATAAAATCCCATCCAATGCCCTTTTGAATGCTTCAATTGAAGCTACCTTCACCACATTTTCAGGCAGTGAATTCCACACTCTTGACTGCTCATAGAGTCATACAGCACGGAAACGGAACCTGCGGACCAACTCATCCACCCAAACAAGTTTCCAAACTAAACTCGTCCCACTTGCCTGCAATTAGCCCATATCCCTCTAAACCTTTCCTATTCAAGTACCTGTCCAAATGTCTGTTAAATGTTGTAACTGCACCTGCATCTACCACTTCCTCTGGTAGTTCATTCCCTACACACACCACCCTCTTGTGTGGAAACGTTACCTCTCAGGTCACTTTTAAATCTTTCCCCTCTCACCTTAAACTTATGCCCCTCTAGTTTTGAACTCCCCAACCCTAGGGAAACAACCTTTGGCTAATCACCTTATCGATGCCCCTCATGACTTTATAAACCTCTATAAGGTCACCACTCAAATTCCCATGCTCCAGTGAAAAAAGTGCCAGCCTATCCAGCCTCTCCTTATAAGTCAATCCCTCTGTTCCTGGTAACACTTTGGTAAATCTTTTCTGCACCCTCTCCAATTTAATAATGTCTTTCCTATAGCAGCACGACCAGGACTGTACATGGTACTCCAAACGTGGCCTCACCAATTTCCTGTACCCATCACCCTTGCTTAGGTTGCATGTGACCTTACAGAACCTGTTATATTCACCTAGAATGGCCTGTAAAGCTTCCTTTCTTTACAACAAATAAGTACCAGCCTGAGAAAAGCAAGTGTCTACAGGAGCTGCAGATTTGATATAAAAACGGAAAGTGCTAGGAAAATTCAGCACCTGTGGAGAGATGTAATGAAGAGATGTTGATTATTGACCCCTCTTCCAAGGGGTCATGTTTCTCCTTATCTATCCTGTCTGTGCCCATCGGAAATTTCTACACCTCATATCAGGTCCCCTCAGCCTTCTCTGCCCTATAGGAAACACTCCGAGGTTATCCAGCCTCTCTCCTCATCGCTGAAGTGCTCCATCCTGGGCAACATCCTGGTGAATCTCCTCTGCACTCCCTCCCAGTACAATCTCATCCTTCCTATCGTCTGGAGACCACAACTGCACACAGTACTCCGGCTGTGGCCTAATCAAAGTCCTGTAGAGCTTCGGCATGACCGTTCTGCTCATTTATTCAATGGCTTTGACCCATATGCCTTCGTTACCTGCCTATCCTGCTACCTTCACATGTATACCAAGGTCTCACTCATCCTCTGTGCTTCCCAGGATCCTACCATTCAACATGAGCTCCCTTGCCTTGTATAGAAAGTGCATGCCATAGAAACTTGGGCGTTCGGTAGCACAAAATGGAGAAAAAAAGTCTGTCATCAGGATGGTGACAAACCACTCTCTACGGGCAGTGGGTCAAGCGACCGAGGTGGAGAGGTGTGGGGTTGCGGGGGCGTGGTGCGTGGATTGGAAATGATTGGGAAAATGGCTCAGAAGGGGAGATGAGAAGCTGTTCTTTTCAATCAGCAACATACCATCGTCTGTCTTCGTCATAGAGTCACAGTCATAGGCTTATAGTCATAGAGTCATAGGGTCACAGAGTCATAGGCTCATAGTCACAGAGTCGTAGGGTCACAGTATCATAGAGTAATAGGGACACAGAGTCACAGTGTCATAGGGTCATAGAGTCACAGAGTCGTAGGGTCATAGCCACAGAGCCATTGGATCACAGAGGCATAGAATCACACAGTCACGGAGTCATAGCGTCATAGAGTCACAGAGTCATAGTCACAAAGTCACAGAGTCATCGGGACACAGAGTCATAGGCTCATAGTCACAGAATCATAGGGTCACAGAGTTGTAGGGTCACAGAGTCATAGGGTCATAGTCAGAGTGTCACAGAGTCATAGGCTTACAGAGTCAGGGGGCACAGACTCATAGAGTCACAAAGTCATTGAGTCACAGAATCATAGGGTCATAGACACAGGGTCATAGAGTCACAGAATCATAGGGTCATAGTCACAGAGTCATTGGGTTATAGTCACAGAGTCACAGGGTCATAGAGTCGTAGGGTCATGGGTCATAGAGTCATAAAGTCATAGTCAGAGTCATAGAGTCACAGAGTCATAGGGTCATTGTGTGACACTATATTGGGGTGGCATGGTGGCTCAGTGGCTCACTGGTTAGCACTGCTGCCTCACAGCACCAGAGACCCAGGTTCAATTCCAGCCTCAGGTGACCATCTGTGTGGAGTTTGCACATTCTCCCTGTGTCTGCATGGGTTTGCTCCAGTTTCCCCCACAGTCCAAAGATGTGCAGATTGGGTGGATTGGCCATGCTAAATTGCCCATAGTGTTCAGGAAGGTGTAGATTAGGTGGGTTGTAGGGGGATGTGTCCAGGTGGGATGCTGTGAGGTTCAGTGTGGACTTGTTGTGCTGAAGGGCCTGTTTCCACACTGTAGGCATTCTAAGTATTGTCATAGGGTCATAGGGTCATAGTCACAGATTCATACAGTACAGAAACAGACCCATCAGTCTATGCTGAACATAATCCCAAAATAAACTAGTCCTAACTGCCTGCTCCTAGCCCACACCCCTCCAAACTTTTCCTATTCATGTACTTATCCAAATGTCTTTTAAAGGTTGTAATTGTACCCATATCCACCACTTCCTCAGGATGTTCATTCCACACACAATTCTGTAGATGGCACAGTCCTGTAAGATGGCAATAGAGTAGGCCTCTGAGCCCCAGGCTGATCCACTCCACTTGCTTTTGTTTTCTTTCCCCTCTCATCTCTCATTTTTTTTACAAATCTTATTTTGTTTTACTTACTTCTTGTTGAAGAACTTGAACACAATGATGGCATCGCTGACGAGT
This sequence comes from Ginglymostoma cirratum, assembly GCA_024137785.1. NCBI lineage: Eukaryota > Metazoa > Chordata > Chondrichthyes > Orectolobiformes > Ginglymostomatidae > Ginglymostoma > Ginglymostoma cirratum. The sequence continues at coordinate 123,110 of JAHRHZ010000240.1, read as the reverse complement.
GGGCCCAGTGTGGACCCGGAGTAGTCCCTGTACAGACCTGAAGTGGGCCCTGTGCAGACCTGGAGAGGACCCAGCGCAGACCCGAAGTGGGCCCAGCGCAGACCTGAAGTGGGCGGGGTGCGGACTTGGAGTGGGCCCAGTGCAGACCCAAAGTCAGCCCAGTGCAGACCTGGAGTGAGCCCAGTGCGGACCCAGAGTGGCCCCAGTGCAGATCTGAAGTGGGCCCAGTGCAGACCTGGAAGGGGCCCAGTGCAGACCCAGATTGGGTCCAGTGCAGACCTGAAGTAGGCCCAGTGCGGACTTGGAGTGGTTCCAGTGCGGACTTGGAGTGGGCCTCAGTGCAGACCCAGAGTGGCCTCAGTGCAGACTTGGAATGGGCCCAGTGCAGACCCGAAGTGAGCCCTGTGCAGACCCGGAGTTGGTCCAGTGCGGACTTGGAGTGGGCCCAGTGCAGACTTGGAGTGGATCCAGTGCGGACTTGGAGTGGGTCCAGTGCAGACCTGAAGTGGGCCCAGTATGGACTTGGAGTGGGCCCAGTGCGGACTTGGAGTGGGTCCAGTGCAGACCTGAAGTGGGCCCAGTATGGACTTGGAGTGGGCCCAGTGCGGACTTGGAGTGGGCCCAGTGCAGACCCGAAGTGGGCCAAGTGCGGACGTGGAGTGGGCCCAGTGCGGACTTGGAGTGGGCCCAGTGCAGAATCGGAGTGGGTCCGGTGCAGACCTGAGTGGGCAAAGTGTGGACTCAGAGTGGGCCCTGTGTGGACTTGATTCAGTCAGGGAGTAGGCCCTGTGCAGTCTCGGGTTGGTCAGGGATTAGGCCCAGTGCCGTCTCGAGTCAGCTAGGGAGTGGGCCAGTGCGGACTCGAGTCAGTTAGGGAGTGGGCCAGTGTGGACTCGATTCAGTCACGGAGTGTGTCCAGTGCAGGCTTGGAGTGGGTCCAGTGCAGACCAGAAGTGGGCCCAGTGCACTCGGAGTGGGCCCAGTGTAGACTTGATTCGATCAGGGAGTAGGCCCAGTGTGGACTCAATTCAATCAGGGAGTAGGCCCAGTGTGGACTCAATTCGATCAGGGAGTAGGCCCAGTGTGGACTCGATTCGATCAGGGAGTGGGCCCAGTGTGGAC
>JAHRHZ010000240.1:99246-121978 GCA_024137785.1 Ginglymostoma cirratum | reverse complement strand
GGCCCAGTGTGGACTCGATTCGATCAGGGAGTGGGCCCAGTGTGGACTCGATTCGATCAGGGAGTAGGCCCAGTGTGGACTCGATCCGATCAGGGAGTCAGCCCAGCGTGGACTCGATTCGATTAGGGAGTAGGCCCAGTGCGGACGTGATTTGATCAGGGAGTGGGCCCAGTGTGGACTCGATTCAATCAGGGAGTGGGCCCAATGTGGACTGATGACAGTAGTAAATAAGCCCAGCATGGACTTGTGGCGGGCAGGGAATGACTGCGTCGGAGTGACCATGTGAGAGTAACCGTGTGATGTGACTGTTTTAGAGTGACCATCTAAGTTACTATGTGGAGTGACCATGTAAGAGTGAGTGTGTGAGAGTTACTGTGCGGGAGTGACTGTGTGGGAGTGACCACGTGGGAGTGACCGTGTGAGAGTGACCGTGTGGAATGACTCTGTGAGTGACCATGGAATATTGACTGTGTAGAATTGACTGTGTGGTAGTGACCTTCTGTGAGTGACCATGTTGGAGTGATGACATGAGAGTGACGGTGTGAGAGTGACTGTGTGAGAGTCACCGTGTGAGAGTGACCGTGTGAGAGTGACTGTGTGGGAGTGACCGTGTGAGAGTCACCGTGTGGGAGTGACGACGTGAGAGTGACCGTGTGAGAGTGACTGTGTGAGAGTGACTGTGTGAGAGTGACTGTGTGACAGTGACCGTGTGAGAGTGACCAAGTGAGAGTGACCGTGTGGGAGTGACCGTGTGGGAGTTATTGTGTGAGAGTGTCCATGTGAGAGTGTCCGTGTGAGCATGACCATGTGAGAGTGACTGTGTGGGAGTGACCGTGTGAGAGTGACTGTATGGGAGTGACTGTGTGAGAGTGACTGTGTGGGAGTGACCATGTGGGAGTGACCGGGTTGTAATGACTGCGTGAGAGTGACTGTGTGGGAGTGACTGTGTGAGAGTGACCGTGTTGGAGTGACGACATGAGAGTGACCGTGTGAGAGTGACCATGTGGGAGTGACCATGTGAGAGTGACCATGTGAGAGTGACCATGTGGGAGTGACCATGTGAGAGTGACCATGTGGGAGCGACCGTGTGGGAGCGACCGTGTGGGAGTGACTGTGTGAGAGTGACCGTGTGAGAGTGATCATGTGAGAGTGACCATGTGGGAGTGACCATGTGGGAATGACTGTGTGAGAGTGACCGTGTGGGAATTACTGTGTGGGAGTGACTGCGTGAGATTGACCATGTTGGAGTGACGACATGAGAGTGACCATTCAAGAGTGACCGTGTGGGAGTGACAACGTGAGAGTGACCACGTGAGACTGAAGATGTGAGAGTGACCGCATGAGAGTGACTGTGTGAGAGTGACCATGTGAGAGTGACCGTGTGAGAGTGACCGTGTGAGAGTGACCGTGTGAGAGTGACTGTGTGAGAGTGACCGTGTGAGAGAGACGGTTTGAGAGTGACTATGTGAGAGTGACTGTGTGGGAGTGATGACGTGAGAGTGACCGTGTGGGAGTGACTCTTTGGGAGTGGCCCTGTGGGAGTGACGACATGAGAGTGACCATCTGAGACTGACCCTGTGGCATGACCGTGTGAGTGACCGTGGAATATTGACCGTGGAATATTGACCGTGTGGAAGTGACCGTGTGAGAGTGATTGTGTGAGTGACAGTGTGGAGTGACCACATGCCTGTTTTCACTGAATTTGAAGTCCTCTCCAGCTTTGAATCTGTGGCCTTTGACCTGAGCCTTGGATCTGTTTCATCCTCGTCCGTTGAGGTTACTGCTTCCCACTCAGGGGAGAGCCACGTTGCTGTGTGACCTTCAGTGCCCAAGAGCAGGCCTTCACTGCCACATGAAAGCAACTGCCCTCTTGTCCAATGTGGTCCATTTTGTAGATCAGCCAGACCTTTGTTCACTCCTCCCCTTCCCGGTAAGTACACCGGTCCTTTGGAATCAGGCAGGAAGCTGCGTTGTTCCTGGAATCTTGGAACAGAGAGTGCCAGAGAAACTCAGCTGGTCTGGGAGAGACAGAGAGAGAAAAACAGCAGGTTTCCAGTCCCCACATGACCTACCTTCACCTTCCCATCACTAAACAATGGCTAAGGACATCTAAAAAGGGATTGCAAATTCTGACAGTCCTTGCCCTTTCCCTGAGGTTAAGCTACATAAACATTCCGGAAGGCTGTCAAAGGGATTATTTTGCCACCATGAGTCGCGATGGGAAGGTCAATGGGAAGGATTTTGTTCATTGCAAAGGAAACTAGATGAACGGAAGAGTCATAAACTGGGGGAGATTCCAGTCACAATGTCCTCATCAAAGTGTGTTAAGAACAACTTGGGTTATGGCCCTCCTATGCCCTGTTGTTGTGAAATATTCCCGACTTCTGGCAATTGTCCAATCCCTTTGGACATCCACGTGTGACTCTGCCCTTGTGCCCTTAGTGTAACCATTGGGCCTTGCCTCATTGTGTTAAATCGCTGTCCTTCTGTTCTTTGCCCCGGCACTGAAGCAACCCAATTGCACAGCGATCCAATTTAACTTCTTCAATGTTCAAAGAGTCTTAATGTCACGAGAAAAGTCCCAACCCTTCAGGTGGGATATTTAAATAAAGGAGTTTGTTCAGTGAGTAGATGCAGCTTTGTGCAGGGTTTTTTGTCAAATACAGTACTAAAATCATCAATCTCTGTAAGTAAAGCCTCTTAGTTTTCATCTATGGCCAAAGTGCATTGTCATAGAGTCAACAGCATAGAAACAGGCTCTTCGGCTCATCCAACCAACAAACACCAAACTATACTGGATCCCATTTACCCACACTTGGTGCGTAGCCTGCTATACCCTGGCATTTTAAGTGCCAGATTCTACTTAATGAATGTTGTGAGAGTACTTGCCTCTACCACCGTCTCAGGCAGCAAGTTCCACGCTTCCACCCCCTACTGAGTGAAAAAAAATCTTTCCTCACCTTAAACTTCTGCCCACTGCTCTGAGACATGGGGAAAAAATTCTCACAATCGACCCGGTCTATGCCCCTCATAGCTTAGCACACCTCAATCAGATTCACCTCCATCCTCAGCCTCCTCTAATCTAAGGTAAACAAATCCGGCTTATCCAGTCTTTCCTCATGACTGAGGTTTTCGATCCCAGGCAATATCCTGGTGAAGCTCCAGTACAATCGTGTCCTTCCGATAGTGCAGCGACCAGGACTGCACACAGTGGCCTAACCAATATTTTATAAAGCTGCAACAAGATGTCCTTTCACCTATATTCTGCACCCTGGCTAATGAAGACAAACATGCTGTGTGCCTTCTTCACCACTGTTTACCTGTACCTTCAGGGATCTATGGACTTGTACACCATGTACTCAGTACTCCCTCAGGACTGATATGAACTGTGTAACTCCTTCCCTTATTAGTCCTCCCAGAATGCATCACCTCGCACTTATCAGGATTAAATTCCATCTGCCATTGCTCTGCCCAATTTCCCAGCTGATCGATATCAGACAGTAACCTAAGGCCATCCTCCTCACTATTAGCAACACCAGTAATCTCAGTGTCATCTGCAAACTAATTACAGCTTCTACATTCCCATCTGACTCGTTAATGTAAATATCAAACAGCAAGGGACCCAGCACTGATCCCTGTGGATCGTCACAAGCTTCCAAACTCCAAAACATCCCTCCACCATTGCCCTTTTCCTCCAATTTGAAAACCAGTTTTGGCTCCAGTTTGCCAACTTGCCTTGGATCCCATGGGCTCTTACCTTTTGGACCAGCCTTCCATGTGGGACCTTGCCAAAGGCCTCACTGAAGTCCATGTAGACCACATCAACTGCACTACCCTCATCAATATATTTAGTCATCTTTTCAGAAAAACTCAAATTAATCAGGCAGAATCTTCCCAACATCAAATCCATACTGACTATCCCTCAACAATCCCTAACTTTCCAAGTGTTGATTAATCCTGTCCCTCTGAAATGTTTCTAATAATTTCTCTAACGTTGATGTCAAAATAACTGGTCTGTAATTACCTAGCCTATCCCTGCTGCCCTTCTTAAACAAATGAACCACATTAGCCATCCTGTGGCCAGCAAAGTATTAAATACATCCACTAGGGTCCAAACGATTCCTTAGAATCCCTACGGTGAGGAAACAGGTCATTCAGCCCAACAAGCCCATACCAACCCTCCAAAGAGAGCAGTTTTGGGCCCCATATCTCAGGAAAGATGCATTGGTTCTGGAGTGGGTTCAGAGGAGATTCACGAGAATGGTCCCAGGAACAAAAAGGTTGACACGTTTGAGGACTCTGGGTCTATACTCGATGGAATTTAGAAGGATGAGGGGGGGGGATCTAAGTTGAAACTTACAGAATACTGAATGCCTGGACAGAGTGGATGTTGGGAAGATGTTTCCATTGGTAGGAGAGACTAGGACCTGAGGGCACAGCCTTAGAGTAAAGGGAAGACCTTTTAGAACAGAGATAAGGAGAAACTTCTTCAGCCAGAGGGTGGTGAATCTATGGAATTCACTGCCACAGAAGGCTGTGAAGGCCACGTCATTAAGTATATTTAAGACTGAGATAGGTAGGTTCTTGATTGTCAAGAGTTACAGGGAGAAAGTGGGAGAAGGGGGCTGAGAAACTTATCAGCCATGGTTGAATAGCAGAGCAGAGCAGACTCAATGGCCTAACTTCTGCTCCTTGTCTTATGGTCTTACCCAGATCCATTCCCTTACTCTATCTAATGCACCTAACCTACACATCCCTGGAAATTATGGACAATTTAGCATGGCTAATCCACCTAATTTGCGCACCTTTGGACTGTGGCAAGGAAAGCAGAGCACCCGGCAGAAACCCACACAGAGATGGGGAGACTGTGCAGACTCCACACAGAGAGTCACCTGAGAGCGGAATTGAACCCGGGTCCCTGGCACTGTGAGGCAGCAGTGCTAACCACTGAGTCACCATGCTGCCCTCAATCCCTTGTCTCCCATAGCAGCTTGGGATATATCTCATAGAGTTATGCAACACAGAAACAGACCTTTTGGCCCAATTCATCCATACCAACCCGGTTTCTGAAACTGAACTGGTTCCATGTGCCTGCGTTTGGCCCATATCCCTCTAAACCTTTCTTATCCATGTGCCTGTCCAAATGCCTTATCAGGCCCTGGGGATTTATGCATATTTATGCTCGTTAAAACATCTAACTCCTCCTCCTTATTAATCTTAACATCCCGTAGAATCTCATCATCCCAACTAATTTTCCCGGCTACAATATTCATTTGAGACCCTCACTTATGTCCATTGGCTCCACACAGAGGTGGCCCCGGTGGTTTCTAATTGGCCCCCATTATTTTCCCTGATAATCCCCTTCCTCTTAATGCATGCAACTAGACATTTTCATTCCCTGCCAGACGGCTGATTTCTAAGCCAGTGTCTCGATACTTAAGGTTAACTGACCGAATCCAATAGACTTTGCAACTTCTGATTGGCGAAAGCATGCTCCCTTTCAATCCAAAGACAGCCATCACAGGGTCAGTCCGAGCTTCCTCACCTTCCCAAGAGAGGTATGAGGTCCTCCTTCTCCCTGAGACCAGGGGGGATCCCGGCACCTTTCGACTGGCTGAAATACTTTTCGAATGAAGTTGACTTGGTCTTTGAACAAGTGCGTCACAAATCTGATTAGCTGGAACACAGGGGGAGTTCAGTTTGGCTTTGATAACTGGAGTGACGTTGACATCCTCTCTGAATAAAGGCTTGCTCATGTTTCAAACCTTGCTTTTCACGAGTCCCTCGCCAATTAAAATCCTTATCCAGCGCTCGCTTCGGAACATGAGACCATTTGCCTTGACTGTAGTATTGCCTTGTTGGCTTTGAAGATGGCACGGAGAGGGTAGAGATCTGTCTGAGGTGTATGGATCCTGCAGCGCTTTCTCCTCAATTAAATTTAATGGCTTAGACGGCCGACACTGTGCTGCTCTTGTAAAAAGTGAAGCCGTGGTGACACTTCCCCAGCGTCTGAGGCTGTCATTTGCCAAGACTCCCTGCTCCAACCTTCCTTCAATATACGTAGTTACACATTGTGTTGGTGTAAGGCACATGAAGTGATTTTACTAGATTGCTGATAGCTGCAAAAACGCAGAAATCGCTAGACATTCCCAGTTCAAGGTCACTAAATATGGAGACGATGGTTTGGCGGTACTGTCACAGGACTAGTAATCCAGACGGCTAATGCTTTTTTTTTTGGGGGGGGGTGGGGGGACATGGGTCTATGTCCTCTGATCACAGCTTGTGGAATTTCAAACTGCAATTGAATCCGTCAGCAAATGACAAGCTAGTGACCAGTGACTAGTGACCAGGTCAACTAAGTTTCTCTTCAACCTGTCCAGAGATGTAATAACACACCTTTTTAGCAGGTAGGACTTGAACCTGGGCCTCTTGGCTCTGAGGTAGTGACACATTGCTGCTAAGGGACTAGGAAACTGGGAGGGGGGGGGCACAGCCTCAGAGTGAAGGGATGATCCTTTAGAACTAAGATGAGGAGGAATTCCTTCAGCCAGAGGGCGGTGAGTCTGCAGAACGCATTTTTTGATTGGCAACGGGGACCAAGTTTTGATTGAGGAGGGGACCAAGGGTTACGAGGAGAAGGCAGGAGAATGGGGTTGTGAAATATATCAACCATGATGGAGTGGTGGAGCACATTGATGGGCCAAATGGACTCATCCTGCTCCTATACCTTATGCATGTAGCCTTTACTGACACTTGTTCCACCACATGTACAGAATTTGAATGTTCAGTTTTGTCAAGGTTGACAAGGTTGACTGCCTTTTGACAGTCAGTTGGAGGTGCTCTTGGGAAGAAAGACGAGAACTTGAATGAGAATGATGGTTAAAGTGTTGTCACAGTCATTGCACGGGGCACTCCCTCCATCGCCAGAACGCCCTTCCTCAGATAAGGAAGACTGAAACAGTGTGCAATCCTCCAGGTGTGGTCTCACCAAGGCCCCTGTACAATTGCAGGAGGACATTCCTGCTCCTGTACTCCAATCCTCTTGCTAGGAAGGCCAACACACCATTTATCTCCTTCATCGCCTCCTCCAGCTGCAATGCTTACTTTCAGTGCCTAGTGCACAAGGGACACCCAGCTCTCATTGTACCTCCTCCTCCCCCTTTCCCAATCTATCTCCATTCAGATAATAATCTGCCTTCCCGTGTTTGCTCCCAGTGTGGGTAACCTCATATTTGATCCACATTATACTGCATCGGCCCAGCATTAGCCCGCTCACTCAGCCTGTCCAAATCACACTGTGACATCTCAGAAGCATCCTCCTCACAGCTCACCCTCCCACCCCAGCAAGATTCGCTACCTTAGATTCCATTTACTTGTTAATCTTATACAGGTTCATATAACAACACAGACACATACACATTGGAACCTTGCTTGCTTTGACATGACTGTATGTCCCAGTGGTCATGTGGTTTCACCCTAGTCCTGGACACATTATCATAACCAAATCTTAAAGCAGTACAATGTCTCACAATTGCCACACAAGTACAAAAATCACCTTCAGGTCCCAGAAACTTAAAAGGTCGCCTGGATCTTTTCTGTTTTCAAACTGTACCCAATTTAAGAATAATTTTTTGCTGATAGAACTATTATGGCCATGGGAAATTGTCCAGAGATGGACAGGCAAGGTGCGATAGCATGGTGGGGGGTAGGTTTGGGTGGGATGCTCTGTGGAGGGACTGAGTGGACTCTCAAGTGCCAGATAGCCTGGATTCTACGATGGCATACTTTTCCTGTCTCCATATTCCAAACAGGGCATCCCTAACCTACCCCGGGAGAAAACATGACACATCTGAAAAAAATCATAATTTACAACTGAAATTGGAACATACCGAAACGCAGAAAGCACCCACGGGGCAGCAGGTAATCAGGAACAGCTAATGGAATGCTGGCCCTTATTTCAAAGGGATTGGATTATGAGAACAGGGAAGACTTCCTGCAGTTGAACAAGGTGCTGGTGAAGCCACATCTGGAGAACTGTGAGCTGTTCTCGAGACTGAGGTGAGGAAGAATTTTATCTCTGAGAGGGTTGTGAGTCTTTGGAACTCCTTCCTGCAGAGAGCTGTGGGGCAGAGTCCTTGTGTATATTTAAGGTTGAGATAAATTCTTGATCAGTCGAGAAATCAAGGGATGCAGGGAAAGGGCAGGAAAGCGGATGTGAGGAGTGGCAGGTCAGCCATGTTCCTATTGATTGGCAGAGCAGACTTGAGGGGCCAAATGGCCTACTTCTGACCCTATTTCTCATGGTCTTATGGTGCAGTGGTTCTCGGCATGAAAATATTTAATTTGTTTGTCATTTTGTTTCAATACAAAGATTATATCTTTTCAATTTTCTGCTTTTCTTTATTGTGAACTGTAATGAGAATAGCCCTGTGTTAAAAATGAAGTGTTGTTGCACTTTTAAGAGAAAGTTACCTGATGCTCATTGTAAGTGTTGTTTACACTGCTGTTTCCTCAAGCAGTGGGAGGGGGAGCTGTGCTTTAGTTGCAGGAGACCTAGAATCAGGGACTGTGTCTAAAAGAGGATTCAGTTGGCAGCAGGTAGATTACCTTCAGACAATTGGTCACCAGACCATGGACCAAATGCTGTCTGCCTACCAACAATGATATGATTGGCTCTGAGAGAGCTGAACATCTTTGTCGGTGCAAATCTTTCGTTAGAAGTCTTCAGACCTCAGAAAGGGAAGGTATTACAGAGTCATAGAGTCATACAGCATGGAAAAAGAGTATTTGGTCCAACCAGTCCATGCTGACCATAGTCCCAAACTAAACAAGTCCCACCTGCCTGCTCCTGGCCCATATCCCTCCAAACATTTCCTATTCATGTACTCGTCCAAATGCCTTTTAAACTGTGACCGCATTCACCATTTCCTCAGGAAGTTCATTCCGCACACAAACCACCCTCTGTGTAAAAAAAAATTGCCACTCATGTCTTTTTTAGATCTCCTCTCACCTTAAAAATATGCCCTCTAGTCATGAAATCCTCCACCCTAGGGAAAAGACACCTGCCATTAACCTTATCTATGCCGCTTATGATTTTATAAACCTCTATTAGGCCACCCCTCAACCTCCTACGCTCCAGTGAAAAAGTCCCAGCCTTTCTTTATAACTGAAACCTTCCATGCCTAGCAACATCCTGGTAAATCTCTTCTGAACCCTCTCCAGCTCAATAATATCCTTCCTATAACAGGGTGACCAGAACTGGACACAGTGCTCCAGAAGAGGCCTCACCAACGTCCTGTACAACCTCAACCTGAATTCCCAACTCCTATACTCAAAGGTCTGAGCAATGAAGGCAGGCTAAATGCCTTTTTAACCAAAATGTTCAGCAAAGAAAAAATATTGAGTCTCGAGAAAGCCAGTTTACTTTCCCTCATCAGCTTCTGTGGCTCTTAATCAACAAGTCAGAGACTTTGTAAGTGTGAATCAGTCACTCTGTGCCTTTTCCAAGCAAATGAAAGAACCTGGAGAAAGAAGATCAAAGTGCAGCAAGAACTGACAAACCAAAAAGATCATCCCTGCGAATGCTTGAGTCTATTTGCATTAAGTAGTAATTCGAGTTAAGTACAGAAACTTAGACCATACTTTTTCTTATACAAGCAAACACAGAGAATTGCTGGAAAAACTCTACAGGTCCGGCAGCAACTGACGAGAGACAAAGTAGAGTTAACGTTTCAGGTCCAATAGCCCTTCAGAACTGTGTCTGTAAGGGGGGTAAATTGGGGAAATTTGAGTACCTTTGTAGCATCTTTAACTTTTGTGAAGACTGTAGGGATAGTGAGACTAGATTTCCAATGCACTGAGCAAATGCGGAGTAACACTTAGATCAAATTTTAGTTTCTCAAAAAATGACACTGGATTTATTGTTTTGTCACACTGAATAATTTTTATGGATTAAAATATCGATAAAGTTGCCCTAACAGGATGCTATTAATATTTACTTTTCCTATATCCAGAAAAAGCTGGCTAGATTTCATGTGTTTGTGCTGTTGCATCCAAATTCCTTGTCCTTTACATTGAGCAGATATTCACCATTAAAAGGAAAATGAAACCCCAAATTATGCAGAGTTCTGGTAAAGAGCACAACTGGTGGAATGGGAGTTGGAACTTTGAACAGAGTGGTGAGAGCTGGGAGAATCAGAAAGATGTCTTCCTCCGAATTGAGCTTCGCTTGTCTTTCAAAGGTACCTGTCATTTGCTGCTTAAACTCGAAATTTCATCCAGGCTAATTCATAAGAGGTCATACAGTTTCCCAACTGGATATAAGTTTGAGTTAGCTAACGATTTGATTTATTATAGTCACGTGTACCTAGGTACAGCGAAAAGTTTTGTTTTGCATGCAGCACAAGCAGATCATACCATACAAAGTGCATAAAGGTGATAGAACAGAGCAAGGAATGCAATGTTATGGCTGCAGAGAAAGTGCACAAAGAGCGAGTTCAAAATTATACTTAAAATTTGAGAGCATTCAGCAATAATAAGTCCTCTGGTTCTGAGTCCAGAACCAGAGGACACAGTTTAAAAATAAGGGGTAGGCTATTTAGAACAGAGTTGAGGAAAAGCTTCTTCACCCAGAGAGTGGTGGATATATGGAATGCTGTGCCCCAGAAGGCAGTGGAGGCCACGTCTCTGGATACTTTCAAGAAAGAGATGGATAGAGCTCTTATAGATAATAGAATCAAGGGTTATGGGGATAAGGCAGGAACAGGATACTGATTGTGGATGATCAGCCATGATCATAATGAATGGTGGTGCTGGCTCGAAGGGCCGAATGGCCTACTCCTGCACCTATTGTCTATTGTCTATTGTCTATAATAACAGTGGGGAAAAAGCTGTTCTTGAACCTGTCGGTACATTTGTTTAAGCTTCTGTATCTTCTGCCCGATGGAAGAGGTTGGAAGAGATTATAACCAGGGTGGGAGGGGTCTTTGATTAAACCTTGCTGATTGCCTTTCTGAGGTAGCGAGGAGTGCAGATAGAGACAATGGATGGAAGGCTGGTTTGCATGATAGACTGGGCTGTGTTCATAACTCTCTGTAGCTTCTTACCATCCTGGGTAGATCAGATGCCGTACCAAGCTGTGATACATCCAGATAGGACACTTTCTATGGTGCTTCTGTAAAAATTGGTGGAAGGAAAGGAAGAATCAAGCTTAAGCTGTTTTTGTATGCATCTGTAGCTCAGCTAATAAATACCAAGGATCTTTGTGTGAGGTTCACAGGAGAGGCGATCATGTGCTCTATCTAATGTTTTCACACTCCCAGTACTTACTGCACCACAGCGTATATGAATGTATGATTTAGAAGCAGGAAGAAAGCATAGAAATGTAGCAAATCGATACAGGAGGGAACTATGTAAACAATGAGCCTGCTCTACCATTTAACAAGATCTGGGCTTTGCCTTTATCCCTGCCCATGCCCCTTGGCATCTTTATCTCCTTCTTTAATATATTCAGTGACATTTTTTACATTCATTTCTGGGACATGGACATCACTGGCTGGGCCCAGTATTTATTGCCCCGTCCCTAGTTGCCCCTCTTGAGAAGGTGAGGGTGCACTGCCTTCTTGCACTGCTGCAGTCCACTTGCTGTGACCCATAACACCCTTGGGGAGAGCTTAATAATATCCTTCCTCTAACAGGGAGGGAATTCCAGGATCCTGACCTAGCGACACTGAAGGAATGGTGATATATTTCCAAGTCAGGATGGTGAGGGGCTCGGAGGCGAACTTGCAGGGGGTGGTGTTCCCATGTATCTGCTGCCCTTGTTCTTCTGGATGGAAGTGGTCATGGGTCTGGAAGGTGCTGTCTGAGGATCTTTGGTGAATTTCTGCAGAGCATCTTGTAGCTGGTACACACTGCTGCGACTGAGCATTGGTGGGGGAGGGAGTAGGATGTTTGTGGATGTGGTGCCAATCAAGCGGGGGCTGCTTTGTCCTGGAAGGTGTCGAGCTTTTTGAGTGTTTGTTGGGGCTGCCCCCATCCAGGGCAAGTGGGGAGCGTTCCATCCCATTCCTGACTTGTGCCTTGAAGATGGTGGGACAGGCTTTGGGGAGTCAGGAGGTAAGTTACTCACCGCAGTATTCCTAGCCTCTGACCTGCTCTTGTAGCCGCTGTGTTAATGTGGTGGACCCCCAGCTGAGTTTCTGACCTAACCCCCACAGCCTGCTATGGTGGAGAATTCACTGCCCTCTGAGTGAAGGCATCTCCTTCTCTTTGACCGAAATTACAAACTGTCTGAACGTTTGAGAAAGTAAGTTGCAGAGAGGCTGCATAGATAGGTTTAGTGCACCGGCAAAGAACTGGAAGATGGAGCATTCTGTGTGAAATTTCCCCCATTATGACAGGAAGAATTAAAACAAAAGATGATTACTTTATCTAACTGGTGGGAGATTGCAGAGCTCCGGGTAGCAGGGGTACAGGTGTTTGTCAATAGGTCTCAAAGGGTCAATGTACAAGCACGGTAATAATTCAGAAAGCAAACAGAATGTTGTATTGCAATCCTGGGGGATTTGAATGCAAGAGTAGGGAGGTTACGCTTCAGTTACACAGCATTGTTGAGAATAATGTGTACAGTACTGGCCTCTTAAAGGCAAATTTTATTGTCTGGAAGATTTGCCATGAAGGTGCCCAGAGCCCTGTACAGCTTTATATTTGATCACATTTGTATATAATGCTTGTATTCAATATTACACAATTTCAGTTTCATTTTTGAGTTGTGAGCGGCATCAAGTTATCTGAAAATCAATTTGCATATATTTCAAAGAGGTTTTTGAAAACAAAGTAACCTTTCAGGTGCATGGTGCTTTACGAAGTCAGTGGGGAAGAGATGGCAATTGAGTTCTTGCCTAGCAACAAGGTGTCCTAAGACACAGGGAGGCAAAGACAGTTTTATTTCAGAAGGAGGTAACTACCTAGAAGCAAGGATGCAGATGGCTTTCAGATATAGGTAGGTCACTCCTGGAGAAAAGGAAAGGCCAGCAACATTAGCAGGGCTGTTTGTTTTGGTGAGCGTAGTTGCTAAGGGATCTGGGCCAAAGGCAGATATGTGGAGTTAGGCCACAGATCAACCATGATCTCATTGAATGGTAGGACAGCTCGAGGGCTGAATGGCCTGTTCCTGTTCCTATGTTCCTAAGTGGGCCTTGTTAGCGGTCTATGATAGGGTATCAGGAATCATTAAATAAACAAAAAAGTTAGCATCAAGTAAATGCAGAAGTTTGTCAAGTAAAGTAAGCAAGTGCGGATGTGCCCATTTATTGTCAAAATGGAGGCACGGCGAGACTTTACTCAGGTTTGAGTATTTATCTGGTTGTTATTGAGGGTAAAAGAATTAGGTCGAATATAAAACCGTTTCAAACAGTTCTTACATTGTGTGAAAGTTGACATTGGTATAAGTACCTAACAGTATCCAGCTGCCCGGGGGCCAATCATTTCATTGTTGGTCAGCAGAAGGCTTTTGTTGACGACAACCGGTCAGCACTCTACAGACCAATCAGCGACATATTGCTGGCTGAATTTTCTTTTGTATATACTCCCTGGCTCCAGTCTGTCTTCAGTAAGCTGCCCCGACTGATAGAACCAGCAGCAGTGTAAATAGTACTTACAATGAGCATTGGTAGCTAGTTTGCAAAAAAAGTTGTAGGAATCCCTTTCACAATCCTTGTGAAAGTACCTATCTATTCCAGTCCCATTTCCCATTAATGCTATGACGTTACAAGTGCTTAGCTAATTAGTCCTTAAGTGTTATGATGGTTCCCACCCCTACCACCCTATCGGGCAGCGAGTACCAAATAACCACCACTCTCTGGGGAAAATGAAACCCACTCTAAACCTCCTGCCTCTCACCTTATATCCACGGGGAAAAGGGGAGAAGTTTCATTCTGTCAAAGCTATCTGTGCCTCAAAATTTTGTGCACCTCAATCAGAATCTCCCCTCAGCCTTCTCTGCTCTAAGGAAAACAGCTTCGGTCTATGTAGCATCTCTTCACAACTGAATCACCCCAGTCCAGGATACACCCTGGTAAATCTCCTCTGCGTCCCCTCCAATGCAATCCCATCCTTCCTATAGAGTGGTAACCGGGACTGCACACGGTATTCTGGCTGTGGCCTCACCAAAGTTATTTAGAGTTCCATCATAACTTCCTTGCATTCAGTATCTTGACCAATGAAGGCAGATATTCCATACGCCGTCTTCACTCTCAAACATTACAGTACATCTCAGACATTAACTCTTTCATATCCAATACCTTGGATGGTGTGGACGAATTGGATCTGTTTCCCCGCCGAATGACTCCATGACCTTATACAACATCTCCCCACAAGCACTTTCCCCTTCGTTAACCCCTTTAAACACATATGTACATAACTGTATTACATTTACCACAATTGTTTCTGCCCGCATGTCTCTGATTTTGCAAATTCTGGAGGTTTCACATTCTTCAAGGATGCATTTGTTTCGGTCTTGGAAGATTGGAAGGTTGTTGGTTTGAGGACTGTTGCCTTGATTCTGATTGTGAACTCGAGTGAAATCTGTGAACTGTTATCATCCTGACATAGCCCATTGAGTTATTCCCAGTAAAGCATTAGTGGATGATAGTGACACAGTGTGACAAGGCTGTTGAGATTATTTCAGATGACCCCCTCCTGTTGCATGGACCTTGTGACAAAACAATGGCTTTAAGAAGTGTATTTTGTCATGGCTTTTTTTTTGAAAGGAAAGATTTTAAGACTGTGGCACCAAGCTGTCCATTTGAATCCAATAAAGTAAACAACTTGTGATGCCTTAGTTTTTTTTTGGCCAAAGTTAGAACAATCGAAGCAGCCTGAATAGGTGCACTTAAGTGCTCAAAGAACCGAGAGTTTAGTTTTTCAGGAGTAGTTGCTGGGGTCTTGAAGCTGGGTTTGGAAGTTACAGTAGTACATCTTTCCCTTTCTCGGTGTTCTCTCTTGATGGCTTCCTCCTGGACTGCAGAACTGACTGTGAGAGAAACTATTTTACTGAATTTCCCTTTGCCAAGTGCATGTTTATGGGATGTTACTATATTGGAGCAGTTACTGTTTAGTGGTTAAATAATCTATTATTCTGTAAAGATTTCCAGTAGAATTAAGTTATTCTAATTTCTTCTTCCTTTTGTTATATTATAACTATAGTGTATGAGGAAAGTGAGATTTGATTCGAGGCTAGTAGTTTGACAATGAAATTGCATTCACAACGCAGTGTCTGGTACCTGACTTTAGAATAAGAAAAAGTTAGGGTCTAGGCTATTTTCTTAATATATTTTGAGGGGGTTTAGTCTGGTCCATAACAACCTTACATGATTGTTATGAGAAATAGAAACATGAAAGATTTATTGACACATATATTTAAGGAGATACAGTGAAAATGTTCTGTTGACACAATCTGGTGCTATTTTAAGGGACGAAAGAATAAATACTATTGAAATAGAGTCCATCAGCAGCAGCTAGGGTCCCAAATATGGCTCCAGGTCTTTTGCAAGGACCCGGCTCAGGGCCGAGTGCAGACTGCAATCTCCGCTCTGGGCCTATCGCAGCCAGGAGTCCCTGCTCCGGGCCTACCGCAGCCAGGAGTCCCTGCTCTGGGCCTACCACAGCCTGCAGTTCCCCGCCTTGGGCCTACCGCAGCCAGGAGTCCCCGCTCCGGGCCTAGAGCAGCCTGCAGTCTCCTGCACCGGGCCAACCGCAGCCTGCAGTCCCCGGACCACCATCGCTGCAGCTGACACCCCACCACTATTCCAGGAGTCCAAACATTGGGCCTACGCGCTAGAGTCACCATGATGTCAGGAAGATGAAGAAAGAGAATGAGAGAGCAAAAGAATGCAGCTGGCCTGGAGTGGATGGGCTCAGCCCTGGTCCACCGACCTGAGAACAAACGTCCGGCTCCTGTTGAGGTTCCTTCTCCATACTCATTGTCCTTAGCCCCAGGTGAAGCAACTATGCTGTCCATTGTTGCGAGCCACTGTCAATAAGACCGCGCCTTTGTATGGAACATTTTCACCGTCCTTTAGGCATGACTTAGCCATGAAGGTCTGTTATTTTATCATTCATTTACAAGATGAGAGTTTCACAAGCTAGGCCAGCATTTATTGCCCATCCCTAATTGCCTGCAGAACACTAAGAGCCAACTGCATTGCTGTGGATCACACGTAGGCCAGACCAGGTAAGTTTACTTTCTTAGAGGGCATTCGTGAACGAGATCGGTTTCTCCCCAGCAATTTTGTGGTTATTATTAGACTCTTAATTCCAGATTTTGTTTTTTAAATTGAATTCATTCAACTGCCATAGCAGATTACAAATCCAGTCCCCAGAAGATTTCCGGTATATATGGTTTTGGAATACTGTGTGCAGTTCTGGTCTCCCCGCTTATAGGAAGGATGTTGTTAAACTTGAAAGGGTTCAGAAAAGATTTACAAGGATGTTGCCAGGGCTGGAGGGTTTGAGCTGTAGGGAGAGTTTGAATAGGCTGGGGCTATTTTCCCTGGAGTCTCAGAGTTTGAGGGGTGACCTTATAGAGGTTTATAAAATCATGATGGGCATGGATAGGGTGAATAGACATGGACATTTTCCCAGCGTAGAGGAGTCAAAACTAGAGGGTATAGGTTTGAGGTGAAAGGGGGAAGACTTAAAAGGGATATGAGGGGCAAATTTTTCACACAGAGGGTGGTGCGCATATGGACTGAGCTGCCAGAGGAAGTGGTGGAGACTGGTACAATGACAACATTTAAAAGGCATCTGGATGGGTACATGAATAGGAAGGGTTTAGAGGGATATGGGCCAAATGGAACTAGATTAATCTAGGATATCTGGTTGGCATGAACAAGTTTAACCAAAGGGTCTATTTCCTTGCTGTATAAATCAATGACTCAATGAGAGATCCATTCATAATTCTGATAACAGTGGGGAATCTATTGGTACATTTTCAAACTTTCTGTATCTTCTGTGGGTGGAAGAGTGCATAAATAAGATGGGAGGGGTCTTTGATTATGTTGACTGCTTTCCCAAGGCAGTGGGAAGCATAGACAGAGTGAATGGATGGAAGGCTGGTTTGTGAGATGGACTGGGCTGTGTTCACAACTCTGTAACTTCTTGCAGTCTTGGGCAGATCTGCAGAACTTCGCCAAAGATCCTTAGACAGCACCTTCCAAACCCACAACAACTTCCATCTGGAAGGACGAGCGGCAGCAGATACATGGGAACACCACCCCCTGCAAGTTCCCCTCCAAGCCAATCACCATCTTGACTTGGAAATATATCGCCATTCCTTCACTGTCACTGGGTCACAATCTCTGCCTGCCTGAAGCAATGCAGCACTAGCATTGAAAAGAAATAATTGGTACTGTGCCCAGGACAGAGTAGTCTGCTTGAGTAACATGTTGGGCCCTAATGCAGACAATTACTTCCTCTAACAGTCTCCAACTCTACTGGACTGAACTATCAATGGCTCCCAGGGCTTCTGCTAGCCCTAAACTCCACAGGCAGCAGCATGATGGCTCAGTGGTCAGCACTGCTACCTCACAGTGCCCAGGGGCCTGGGTTCAATCCCACCCTTGGGCAACTGTGTAGAGTTTGCATGTTCTCCCCATGTCTGCATGGGTTTCCTCCCACAGTCCGAAGATGTGTAGGATGGATGCAAAATAGCCCTGCAGCATGCTGGCTGGGTAGATTAGCTGCTGTGATTACAGGTTATAGTGGGATGCCCTTCAGAGGATCAGCATAGACTCAAATGGCCTGTTGCTTTCCTCAGTGTGGGAATTTTAATGATTAACAGCAGCCCCTCAGCTGACTGCTAACAATTCATAAAATCATGAGGGGTATGGATAGGGTGAATGGCAAAGGTCTTTTCCCCCAGAGTAGGGGAGTCCAAAACTAGAGGGGCATAGGTTTAAGGTGAGAGGGGGAAAGATTTAAAAGGGACCTAAGAGGCAACTTTTGTCACACAGAGGGTAGTTTCTGTGTGGAATGAACTGTCAGAGGAAGTGCTAAATGCAGATACAGTTACAACATTTCAAGGACATTTGGTAGGTACATGAATAGGAAAGATCTAGAGGGATATGGGCCAAATGCAGGCAAGTGGGACTCATTTAGTTTGGGAAGTGTGGTTGGCATGGTCTGGTTGGATAGGCAGATATGGCCCAAATGCTAAACTAGGTGGGACTAATTTAGCTTAGGAAACTTGGTTGGCATGGACTGGTTGGGCTGAAGGGTCTGTTTCAGTGCTGTATGACTCTATGACCAAGCTAACTGCTGCTCACTGACATTTGCTCTGTTTGGTTGACATAACCAAAAGACCACCCCCCCCCCACCCCCACCGCCCCCAACAGGATACCTCTTTTATAATAAGGCAGGATCAAATACATCAGTCGAACATCCTCTGCCCATCACTAGGATGCTAGCTTTCACAGCACCCGATGGGAAAGGAGACAAAAAAAATCAAATGGATTTATCACAACTGCAATCAATGAATGGAGTCATACAGCACAGAAACAGACCCTTCAGTCCAATTCATCCATGCTGACCAGATATCCTACATGGTCCCCTTATCTCAGGAAGAAAGTCCTGGTGATGGAGGGAGTGCAGCAAAAGTTTCCCAGACTAATTCCTGGAAATGGCAGGACTGAACTATGAAGAGAGACTGGGATCGGTTAGGATTATATTCACTGGAGTTTAGAAGAATGGGGGAGGTGGGGCAGGGTGGGGGTGGTATTTCATAGGCACCATAAAATTCTAACAGGACTAGACAGGTCAAACAAAGGAAGCGTGTTCCCAATGACTGGGGAGTCCAGAACCAGGGGGTGATAGTCTCAGGGTACAGATGCAGGGTAGGCCATTTAAGATTGAGATGAGGAGAAATGTCCTCACACAGAGAGTGGGGAGCCCATGGAGTGCTCTGCCGCTGAAAGCAGTTGACGCCAAAGCATTGAGTATTTTCAAGAAGGAGTTAGATATCGTTCTTAGAGCTGAAGGGATCAAAGGGTTTGGGGAGAAAGCAGGAACAGGAGACTGAGTTGGATGATCTGCCACTATCATGTGGAATGGGGGGAGCAGGGTCAAGGGGCTGAATCGCCTATCCCTGCTGTTATTTTCTCCATATTGATGTTCAATGGGGTCCAACATGTGCCACTGAGGCCATGACCCCTTTGTATATACAAGTGCACTCTGAGAGCCACTCTGACCATGAAGCTGCTCTTTCAAACGTTGGACTGTTGCAAAACTAAAGGAGCTATCTCATCCAGCTTGTCAGTCTAAGGCTCATAACCTGTACCAACTCAAGGTTAGGTCATTTGCTCCAATTGCCCAGCTCTTCCCCTGTGGTCCTCCCCAACGTTGGATACATTTTCCAACTTAATATTAATCCAGTTTCCACCTTTTGGGAGTGTTTGAGCTATAGGGAGAGGTTGATGAGGCCAGGACCTCTTTCCCAGGAGCATTGGAAGGGTGACATTATAGAGGTTTATAAAAAATCATGAGGGGCATGAATAGGGTGAATAGCCAAGGTCTGTTCTCCAGGGTGGGGTAGTCCAAAGTTAGAGGACATGGGTTTAAGGTGTGAGGGGAAAGATTTAAAAAGGACCTGAAGGGTAACTTTTTAGAAGGATATAGGCCAAATGCTGGCAAATGGGACTAGATTAATCTAGGATATCTGGACAGCATGGACAAGTTGGACTGAAGGGTGTGTTTCCAAACTGTACAACTCTATAACTTTATTAATCTAGTCCCATTTGCCAGCATTTGGCCCATATACCTCTATGCCCTCCCTATTCATGTCCCCATCCAGATGCCTTTTAAATGGTGTAATTGTACCAGCCTCCTCCACTTCCCCCTGGCAGCTCATTCCATACACGCACCACCCTCTGTGTGGCAAAAGTTGCCCCTTAGGTCCCTTTTAAATCTTTCCCTTTCGCCTTAAACCAATTCGCTCTAGTTTTGGACTCCCCTACCCTGGGGAAAAGACCTTGTCTATTCACCCTATCCATGCCCCTCATGGTTTTATAAACCTCAGATAAGGAGACAAAACTCCTGCCATGAAAGTCAATGTACCACTTGCCTTCTTTACCGCCTAAAGAAAAAGCTTTACAAGAACAGTTTCAGCAATGAGAGGAGAAAGCAAAGAGGTTTGGTAAACGTTTGAATGAAAGGACTCAGATATGGGGTAATATACAAAAGTAGTAAATGTGATACAAGAATATAAAAACAAACCTTTTCACAAGTGATTCAAGTTGGGAACCTGGTATTGCCTGGACATGTGGCACAGATGGATCCAACAGACACATTCAAGTTGAGCTGATTATTTAAATTAACAATATGCTGGGTTGTGAGGGATGGGAATGCACCAAATCAGAAGGTTCAGTCAAGGAGCTGATGTAGACACAGTAGCTTCCCTCAGTACCTTAACAATTCTGAGGTTGTGAACTTCTTAGCAGCATTTACTAGCCTCCAGCTCTGGTTTGCTCTGGATTCTCCTGTCTGATTCCACAAAGTCACTATATACGTTGATCTGTTTATCCATGTCCTCTACCTGTCTGCTAAGTCCCAGCCTCTATGGTCTGGCAATCTGACTACGCCACCCACCCCCGGCAGTCCACTGCCTCACATGCTCCATTATCCTGATGAAACAGCTGGATACGTTGACTTGGGAAGTACATAAGTTGGTGCATTTTCCACAAAATTTAACACATTGGTAGCAGCACCCACTCCGAGTCAACTGCTTCCCCCTCTAAGACTCAGGCTGACTTGTGCCTCAAAGACCCACCTCACCTCTTGCATCTAACCATCATCTCACCACTCCACACACCCCCATCCTTACAACTAACCTCAGCCCATTCCCCCTCCAAACTGTGCCCCTCTCATTTTCATCCTACTTCACTCCTCACAAACCTGTGCCCCTCTGTCCCTCCACACTACCTCTTCCTTCTGGGAACCACAACAATAGGTGCAGAAGTAGGCCATTCGGCCCTTCGAGCCAGCACCACCATTCATTATGATCATGGCTGATCATCCACAATCAGTATCCTGTTCCTGCCTTATCCCCATAACCCTTGACTCCATTATCTATTAGAGCTCTATCCATCTCTTTCTTGAAAGTATCCAGAGACTTGGCCTTCACTGCCTTCTGGGGCAGAGCATTCCATGTATCCACCACTCTCTGGGTGAAGAAGTTTTTCCTCAACTCTGTTCTAAATGGCCTACCCCTTATTTTTAAACTGTGTCCTCTGGTTCTGGACTCACCCAGAATCATTATTGTAGATTATTGTACAATCATTATTGTAGATCCTTCCTCCCTAAGTACCACCACCCCACGTCTCTCTCTCTAAACTCAACCTCTCTCTCTCTCTCCAAACCCAACCTCTCTCTCTCCAAACTCAACCCCCCCTCCAAATTCAACCCCTCTCTCTCTCTGAACTCAACCTCTCATTTCTCCAAAATCCCCGAATCCTTCTCCTGCCTGGGGAGGTGGGGGGCAGAGGGGTGTGAGAGAGGAGACAGAGGGGGAAGGAGGGATGGGGAGAAAAGGGGAAGGGGATTGGGCAGAAAGATAGATGGGGAGAGAAAAGGAAGAGGGGAGAAAGAGCTACAGGGATCAGATCTCAACAACTCAAGCCTCTCAGCAACAGAATCTGGGAACAAAGGCCTTACCCATTTTTCCAGCTGTCTCCCCTCAACCATAAGTATACATGGGGGATTACAGCATTAAATGGTAGTGTTATATACTGATAGCATTTACCTGTTTACCTGCAGCCAGAGTCTAATCACTTGTAACACACAATGATTTTTGTTCAGGACAGATTGAGCTGGGTCAGAAAGTCAGATCAATTGAGGAACTTTGCTTATTTTTTAAAAAAATTCCAGAACATTGCAATGATGTTGGGAACACAAGAGGGCTAAACACCAAGGAAGAGGTTGCTACCCCATTTGGAATGGGTGCTGGAAGGCACACATCTGGTCCAATGGAACATGGTCTTATGCTGGTAAAGATGGTCAGCTCACCAAGTAATGTGGGATGGTATTGTGGGGAGTGGGGGGCTGTGTTGCAATGATAACAGTACCTGAATTCACTAAGTCACTGTAGTCCCAGAGGACAGTTCCCTCATTAGAGAGAGAGAGGTACATCTGGTTTAACCTGAGGGTCACCATGCCTCAGGTTGAGAAGGAGAGTCCTTCATGGAAACCGCAGCCAGTGTGGGAATTGAACCCATGCTGTCGGCATCACTCTGCATTACAAACCAGACAACAGTGCAAACCGACCCAAATTAACTACAGTGAACATCAATAGTGTCCGTTCTCAAGGCAAAGGGTTAAATTTCCTGACCGGCGTCCCATACTTGCCCCTTCACAGAATCCCTACAGTGCGGGAGAGGCCATTCGGCCCATCGAGTCTACAAAGCCCCTTCGAATAGCATCCCACCCCTCTCCTTGTCACCCTGCATTTCCCATGGCTAAGCCACCGAACCTGCACATCTTTGGACTGTGGGAGGAAACCCACGCAGATGCGGGGAGAGGGTGCAAACTCCGCCCGAGACTGGGTTCGAACCCGGCTCCCTGGCGCAGTGAGGCAGCAATACTAGCCACTGAGATAACAAGGTGTGGAGCTGGATGAACACAGCAGGCCAAGCAGCATCAGAGGAGCAGGAAAGCTTGACGTTTCGGGCCTAGACCCTTC
>JAHRHZ010000240.1:56651-94246 GCA_024137785.1 Ginglymostoma cirratum | reverse complement strand
GGGGGGAGGGGAGGGGAGGGCGGGCAAGCAGGGACGAGGAAATGGTCGAGCAGGCACGAGGGAGGGGAGGGAGGGAAAGGCGGGCGAGCATGCGCGATGGAGGGGAGGGGAGGGGAAGGAGCGTGAGCGAGAGAGTACGAGCGAGGGAGGCGAGGGGAGGGGAGGGGAGGGGAGGGGAGGGCAGGCAAGCAAGTGGGCGGGAAGGAGGGAGGGCGAGTGCGCGAGCGATGGCGGCCGAGTATGTGAGAGAGTGTCCGAGAGAGACAGAGAGTGTGTGTGTGTGTGTGTGTGCGCGAGAGAGAGAGTCTGTGTGTGAGTGAGAGAGAGAGTGAGCACATGAGAGAGTGTGTGAGAGTGAGACTGTGTAAGAGAGAGTGTGTGAGCGAGAGAGTGAGTACACGAGACAGAGCGTGAGAGTGAGTAAGTGAGTGAGTGTGTGCGTGTGTGTACCAGAGAGAGATAGAGAGAGAATGTGTGCCTATTTTGGGGATACTTAGAGGTGAGAAACACTCCGACGTGTGTGTGTATAAACCAGACAAAGAACAGTTTGTTTTCGATTAGAAGCTCACAGCCACACTGATATGCAAACCCAGTTGACAGATTGTGATGTTTAAACCCTGTAAGAAGTTCAGATATTTAATGAGGCATCTTGGTGACCAAGCCAGGTATTTTCATTTTATGTGGGAGTGGACTGAATATAGAAGAACTCGCCAGACTCTGGTCTTAGCAACATGCGAGCTCCACAAAGAGAGAGAGAGAGAGAGAAAGAGCCAGCACCAACTGGATGAAGCGAATGGCTGTTCCAAGATTTAATGACTTCAGGATAGTAATACAAGATGGTGAAAGGTTTCAACAGGCGAGAAATCTATTCAGCCCCAACAAAGCTGCATTGTGGACAATGTTGGAGGGGCTGACTGGTCTCCTGCAGCTCAGTAATTCCAGCGGGAAGGGGCTGGGGCTGAAGGCACGGTGCCAGAGCGGGTGGGCTGCCTACCTTCAGGTACTGCCGATTGGAGACAACCTTCCCACAGCCTTCAAACTCACACCGAAGGATCTCCATTGGAGCTTTCTTCCTGTCGGGAGAAAACCAGACCGTCAACGGCAGCGAGGGAGGGACAGGATGGAGGGAAGGCGGAAGAGGGAGGAATCGAAGTTGGGAGAGAGCAGGGGGCGCAGGTAGGGACAGCGAGGGGGTTGGGGCGCAGGCAGGGACAGCGAGGCAGGGGCGGGTCGAGACAGCAAAGAGGTGAGGTGTAGACAGCAGAATGAAATCAACAGTGAACACTGACCTGATCTTCCTCATGGGGATCTGTGGTTCCTCACTCTGATCATTACGAACTCGCCTGCAAAAGAGAAAATGAGGCTGGTGAAGGTTGCGGAGGGAGACAGGACTGTACAACTGACTGGTCACAAAGCAGAGAGACTGGCAGAATCAGGGTGAGAGTAACAGCAAAAGTGAGTGCAAGCGTGCGAGGGACAGAGGTGAAAGGTGCAACAGAGAGACACATGGCGAGGATGTGAGAGAGAGATGACAAAGACAGACACAGATGCAAGAGGAGAGAGAGGCAGGGATAGGGTGAGAGAAAGAAAAGAATATATATGGGAGTGAATAGAGAGGGGGTGACAGGGTGATGGGGCAGGGGGTGATGAGAAACTTGATGGGGGAGCGGGGGGGGGGGGGGAGGGGGGGAGAAGAGAGACAGAGAGATGTAGGGGCTGATCAGAAAGTAGCCAGGGTAGAGACAGAGAGAGTTCACCATGTGAGTGGGGGATTACCTGCCCTTTCTCGGTTTGTCCACAGGCAGTGGGGCTTTGCCGTTGTTTGGGGACTCTTTCGATGGTCTTCCTCGTAACCGAGGCTGAAGCTTTCTCTTGGTCCTCTCAGAACTGGAACGAGACCGAGTGTCAAACTGACACAGGCCGAGTATGGGAGGCAAGGTTCACACTACCACCAGTGCCGACTCTGAAACCTCCCAGATACTTACACATTGCCCCTTCCCCCTCCTGTTATACCATCCCCACACTCTCGCATTCCCCCTTTTCCCAGAGACACCACATCCACTGCCTCTTCCACCAAGGTCACACATACCACCTCCATCTCACCCATACCCCACACAGCCCCTTACACACACACACACAAAACCCCACTCTCCTGCCTCTCCTCTTGCTTTCCTTCAAAAAACCAAGCCACCTTTCCCCTCCCCAGATGCACACCATGACAACTTCCCAGACACCAACCAAGGATATGCAATGAAGGTAAATGATGTAAGTGCTAGGAATACAGTGACGAGTAACTCACCTCCTGACTCTCCTACAGCCTGTCTACCATCTACAAGGCACAAGTCACGAGGGTGATGAAACACTCCCCACTTGCCCTGGATGGGGGCAGCTCCAACAACACTCAAGAAGCTTGACACCATCCAGGACAAAGCAGCCCCTGCTCGATTGGCACCACATCCACAAACATCCCACTCCCTCCCCGCACCAACGCTCAGTCGCAGCAGTGTGTACCATCTACAAGATGCACTGTAGAGATTCACCGTGCTTCCTTGAGACAGCACTCTCCCAATCTCAAAGGACAAAGGCAGCAGGGTCATGGAAAACCACCCCCTACACAAATTCATCCCCAAACCACTAACAGGCCTGGCAATTTCCACCCGCCATCTCAGTCCTAACTGGCTTGTGATTCTGTGACCCCTTCCCCCTCCCACCATCAGGAACATCATTCCTGTGTTTATCCTTTTTAATCCTCTTGGAATTTTATGGATATCTGTGAGATCCGTTGTCATTTTTCTGAACCCCAGTGAACACAGTCCTAACCGATCCAGTCTCTCTTCATATGTCAGTCTTGCCTTTTGCGAATCTCAATCAGATCCTCCCATCCATTACAGAAACATAGCAAATAGGAGCAGGAGTAGGTCATTCGAACCTGCTCCCCCATTCAATACGTAATCATTGCTGATCATCCAACTCAATCCCCAGTACCTGCTTTCTCCTCGTCCCCTTTGATCCCTTTACCCTTAAGAACTATGTCTAACTCCTCCTTGAAAATATTCAAAATATTGGCCTTCACAGCTTTCTGCAGCACAGAATCCGACGGGCTCCCCACTCTCTGGGTGAAGACATTTCTCCTCATCCCAGTCCTAAACGGGTCTATTCCGTATCCGTACACTGTGACTCCCTGGTTCTGGATATTAAAGCCATTGATACTCTCGATGACACTTTATGATGGAGAAGGGTTGGCATGTTCCCTGCCCTGAGATCTGCTGCTCTTCCTTCCGCTCAACCCGTTCTTCGCCCTGTGCCTGTTCTTTCTGCTCTCGCTACTGACTGAGCTTCCAGTGTCCCTGCTCTGGCACTCTCGCAATTCCAACCAGCACCCCCACCCCCACCTTTGCCGCTTGCCCGCCACCTCCCCCCCCCCCCGAGCTTTGCCCCCTCCACACCCGCACTGCCCCTAAAACATTGCTGCCCGTACGGACCTGTCTGACGAAGGGCTGTAATTCTGATCCTTCAGGTCATCCGCGTAGCTCAGATCATCGTCTGTGGATTCCTCAATCCTGCCCGTGGCTGCCTCGTCACTGCAGGAAGGCAAACACCCGGTGGGGGGGAGGTGTCACAGCTGAGGGCAGGCTGCAGTGTCAACCGTGGGGTGGGGAAGGGGGATGAGAAGGAGAGGGGGAGACTAATATCGGAGAGACCGTGGATTCTGTGTGATGGGCGCTGCGCTGAGGACAGACTGAAGTCGTACGAGGGGGAGGCTGGGTTGGGAATGAAGGAAAATCCAGGTGTAAAGCAGGATGTGGGGGAAGAAGGGGGAGGTTGGGGCGGGAGTGGGTCAGCGGTTAGCACTGCTACCTCAGAGCACCAGGGACTTGGCATTGATTCCAGCTTTAAGTGGTACGCTTACCTTTACTGGTCAGTGCATTGAGCATAGGAGTTGGGAGGGTCATGTTTTGGCTGTACAGGACATTGGTTAGGGCCACATTTGGAATACTGTGTGTAATCCTGGTCTCCCTGCTATAGGAAGGATGTTGTGAAACTTGAAAGGGTTCAGAAACGACTTACAAGGACGTTGCCAGGGCTGGAGGGTTTGAACTCCAGGGAGAGGCTGTATAGGCTGGGGCTATTTTCCCTGGAACGTCAAAGGCTGAGGGACGACCTTACAGAGGTGTATAAAATCATAAGGGTCATGGATAGGGTGTTTTTCCCAGGATAGGGGAATACAAAACTAGAGTTCATAAGTTTAAGTGAGAAGGGAAAGATTTGAAATGGACCTAAGGGGCGACTTTTTCATGCAGAAAATGGTGTAGGTATGGAATGAGCTGCCAGAGGGAGTGGTAGAGGCTGGTACAATGACAACATTTAAAAGGCCGGGTATATGGATAGGAAGGGTTTAGAGGGAAATGGGCCAAATGCTGGGAAATGGGACTAGATCAATTTATGATATTGGGTCGGACCAAAGGGTCTGTTTCCATCCTGTGAAACCCTCTGACTGTCTGTGTGAAGTTTGCACGTTCTCCCCGTGTCTGCGTGGGTTTTCTCCAAGTGCTCCAGTTTTCTCCCACAGTCCAAAGGTTAGGTGGATTGGCCGTGCTAAATTTTCACACAGTGCCCAGGGATGTGCAGGTTAGGGTGGATTGGCCGTGCTATAGTGTCCCGTAATGCCCAAGGATGTGCAGGTTAGGGTGGATTGGCCGTGGGAAATTGTCCCTTAGTGCCCAGGGATGTGCAGGTTGGGGTGGATTGGCCGTGGGAAATGCACGGTTACTGGGATTGGGTCTGGATGGGATGGTCTTCGGAGGGTTGGTGCAGACCCGATGGGCTGAATGGCCTATATCTGCACTGTAAGGATTCCATGAGTGTGTAGGTGAAAGATCACAGGATGAGGGATTTAGGAGCTAACGGGTGAAGAGGGGGTTAACCCATGAGAGGCAGATTTTGGGGTGTGGTGTCAGATGGGGGACATGGATGGTGGTGCAAGGTTATAGTTAGTGCAGTGTGCTGGGGAAAGAGAGGATCGAGATACCTGAGGCAGTGGGTGACTCAAGGATCCCAAGGCAGAGGAAGGCAGGCAGTGGGTAGGGATGGAGAGAGACGTTGTGATGAGATGAGGGTAGCCTGGCCCGGGGAATGGTGCTGCTGGTGGTGGGGTTGGCACTGGACGTGGAGTTAGGACACAGAACGACGCATAAAAATCTGAAGAGCAGCCACTGAGCTGAAGAATATTCTGGAAGCTCTCACCTCTCATCCTGAATTTCCAGTTCTCCGTCATTCCTGCCCGGAGTGTTGACAGTCGAGGAGTCGGAAACTGGAACAAAACCCGGACACAGTCAGTCAATCAGAGGCTGTCTCTTGGGAGACGACATGTTCAAACACCTATGTACCTCATCATTTTCTTCAAAAATAAATTATTTTCGACAATTCATTAACTGGGGGGATGGTGTGAAATCATCTCAGTGATGATGGGTGTTGATTTTACTAAATCAAAACTCCAGTTCCCCACCAAGGACACAGGTGGCTCAGCAGTTAGCGCTGCTGCCTCACGGCGCCAGGGACCCGGGTTCGATCCCACCCTCAGGCAACTGTCTGTGTGGAGTTTGCACATTCTCCCCGCATCTGCGTGGGTTTCTTCCGGGTGCTCCGGTTTCCTCCCACAGTCCAAAGGTGTGCAGGTTAACGTGGATTGGCCATGGTAAACTGTCCCATAGTGCCCATGGATGTGCAGTTTAGAGTGGGTTGGCCGTGCTAAATTGTCCCATAGTGCCCAGGGACGTGCAGTTTAGGGTGGGTTGGCCATGCTAAATTGTCCCGTAGTGCCCAGGTTAGGGTGGATTGGCCATGCTAAATTGTCCCATAGTGCCCAGGGACGTGCAGGTTAGGGTGGATTGCCCATGGGAAATGCAGGGTGTGTGTGTGCATGTGGGTGTGGGCACGTGCGTGGGTTCGGGCACGTGCGTGGGTTCATGCCTCACTGACTTGGTCAACTTTTTGAGGAGGTGATGATGATGATTGATGAGGGTGTCCACATGGACTTCAGTAAAGCCTTTGACAAGGTCCCTCCTGGTAGACTGGTGTAAAAGGGAGAGTCACATGGTATCAGGGGTGAGCTGAACATGGATACAGAACTGACTTAGTTATAGGGGACAGAGGGTGAGGGTGGAAGGGTGCTTTTCGGAATGGAGGACTCTGACTAGTGGTGATCCACAGGGATCAGTGCTGGGACCTCTGCTGTTCATGATCTACATAAATGATTTGGAGGAAAATGTGGCTGGTCTAATTAGTAACTTTGCGGATAGTGAGGAGGATTGTCAGAGGATAGAGCAGGATGTAGATCAGTTGGAGGCATGGGCAGAAAAATTGCAGATGGAGTTTAATCTGGAAAAATGTGCATTTTGTAAGGTCAAGAACAGGTGGAAATTATACAGTGAATGGTAGAACCCTAAGGAGTATTGATATGCAGAGGGATCTGGGTGTGCACATCAACAGATCACGAAAGGTGGCAGCACAGGTAGATGAGGCAGTAAAGCAGGCCTATGGCATGCTTACCTTCATTGGAAGGAGCATTGAGTATAAGGATAGACAAGTTATGCTGCAGCTCTATAGATCTTTAGTTAGGCCACACTTGGAATATTGTGTACAGTTCTGGTCACCACACTACCAGAAGGATGTGGATGCTTTGGAGAGGGTACAGAGAAGGTTTGCCAGGATGTTGCTGGTATGGGGGATTGTAGCTACGAAGAAAGGTTGGACAGACTGGCTTTGTTTTCACTGGAACGCAGGAGGTTGAGGAGTGACGTGATAGAAGTTTATAAGATTGTGAATGGCATGGATAGAATGGAAAGCATGACGCTTTTTCTCAGGATGGAAGGGTCAATTACTAGGGGACACAGGGTCAAGGGGCTGGGGGGGGGGGGTGGGGAGTGATGTTTAAAAGAGATGTGCGAGGCATGTTTTTCACACAAAGGGTGATGAGTGCCTGGAATGCGCTGCCATAGGAGGTGGTGGTGGAAGCAGACACAATAGCAGCATTCGAGAAACATCTGGATCAATACATGAATAGGAAGGGAATAGAGGGATATGGATCCTGTAGGTGAAGATAGTTATAGTACGGAAGGGCAAAATGTGTCAGCGCAGGCTTGGAGGGGCTGAAGGGCCTGTTCCTGTGCTGTATTGCTCTTCGTCCTTTGTAGGGGTTTTGGGTAGCTCAGTTGGCTGGACGGCTGGCTCATGATGCAGAGAGACACCCAACAGCGTGGGTTTGGTTCCCACACCGGCTGAGGTATGAGTATCCCACAAACTAACAACCATCCTGTGACAGCTACTGATGAACATCAAGGATCTCATACCCACAACCAATAACACTAATGTAATATATGAAATACCCTGCAAGGGCTGTGAGAAACATTACGTCGGCCAAACTGGAAAAGAACTGACAGTAAGGATACACCGACACCAACTAACCACCAACTGAGACGGTCAATTCTCACAGGTCTCACTACACACAGACAAAGGAGGACAAGAATTCGACTGGGACAACACATCCATAATAGCATGAGCAAAACAGAGACACGCCAGGGAATTCCTGGAGGCCTGGTATTCCAACCGGAATTCCATCAACAAATACTCTGAACTGGACCCGATATACAAATCACTGAGAAACAGAACTAGAAGGGATGCCAACCACCCCAGCAATCTGAGGCATATAAATAACAAGTGGGACAGAACACCAACATTTCACCGGAGGTGCACGGACCATGTTACCTAGCAAGGTGATGAAACATTTGCAACCAAACCCACCGGCTCGGTGAGCAAGTCTACAACCTCAACCACAACCCGAGCTACAAATCTTCTCAAAAACTTTGAATAAGAACTGATTGCAGGGATATGGGCCAAGCGCGGCTTGGGATTACGGTCGGCATGGACAGGTTGGACCTTTCTCTGTGCTGTACGACTCTAGGACTCTATAAGTCTCGACCAGTTAATTGATCAAACCAATGCTGATAAACATGTCATGTTTGTGACCTTTGCCACCGGTCAAGCCGATCATTTTCTGGAGACTGGATGAGTGTCAGGATTTGAATGGACAGCTTCTCTGCATGGAGCTTACCTCTCAATAAAACTGTAATTCGCTCAGGGAGACTGATTGAGAAGTTGAGACAGAGCGGGCTAATCACCTGCTCTGGCCTGATGTTTGGACCAGTCCAAGTAAAGGGTTGTAAGCAGGAGGTAAGATTTTTGTCATTTTTAATCTGTGGTATACTTTGCTTTAGTAAAGAACATTCCGCTGTCAGAAGCGCCTTGGGTTACTCATATCCAGAGTAAATCCGACAGACCAAACAGGATTAAAAGTTGTCACACCGCAGCATAGGGTCCCACAGACAGATATTGAGAACGGGTGGTCACTCAAAGAAGAAAAGGGGAATGCAATGCAGGAGCCTGCAGAGGTCCTAATCACAAACTGGTTTTCCGTTCTGCGCAACAGTGAGGGCGATGGATTCTTAAAGGAATGAAGTGAGCGCCAGGGCCTGTACCATGTGGGTCTTGAAGCTGTACACTGCACAGGAGGATGAGCAGGAGGGCAGTACCAATAGGGGACTGTTTAACAGGCAGCTCAGTGTGACTTCAGGGTGTTTCATTGCTTGGGTCAGGGATGTTATGCAATGAGACGGTATTCTTCTGGGGAAGGTCAGACGTTGTGGTGCACTAGCGATACAAGTATGAAGGGGGAAGTGGACCCACTATTGGTATTTAGGGATGAAATTAGCAAACAAGACCCCTAAAGTCATTGTAGAAGCCATCGTAATCCTACAGTGCAGAAAGAGGTCATTCAGTCCATTGGGTCTGCACTGACCCTCCGAAGCGCATTCCACCCAGATCCACATCATCCCTGTAGCCCTGTACTTCCCATGGCTAATCCAACTAACCTGCACCCATCCCTGGACATTACAGGACAAGTTTACGGTTGATGCACCTAACCGGCACACAAACTAACAACCACCCTGCAACAGCTCCTGACAAATGTAAAGGATCCCATACCAACAACCAATAAAACTAACAGAGGAAAGCGGAGCACCCGGTGGGAACCCACGCAGACACGGGGAGAATGTGCAAACTCCGCACAGACAGTCGCCCGAGGCTAGAATCGAACCTGGGTCTCCGGCGCCGTGGGGCAGCAGTGCTAACCACTGAGCTATTGTGCTGCCCATAATCTCCAGATTATGCCCAATGTTATATGCAAGTGAGTTCAGAAACTGGAAAATAAGGCAGATGAATGTGTGGCAGTAAAGCAGTGGAGGAGATGGAGGCTTTAGATTACTGGCTCTGGGGGGAGATGTACCTGGACAGGTTGCACCCAAACAGAGCCGGGGTTAGCTTCTTGCAGTCTGTCTTAGCGGAGGTGATGACCTAGTGGCATTATCGCTAGACTATTAATCCAGAGAAGTGAATAATGTTCTGGGTACGCAGGTTTGAATCCCGCCACATCAGATGGTGGAAATGAATTCAATAAATATCTGGAATTAAGAGTCTAATGATGACCGTGAATCCATTGTTGATTGTCAGGAAAAACCCATTTGGTTCACTAATGTCCTTTAGGGAAGGAAACTGCCATCCTTACCTGGTCTGACCTACATGTGACTCCAGACCCACAGCAATGTGTTTGACATTTAACTGCTCTCTGGGCAATTAGGGATGGGTAATAAGTGCTGGCCTGGCCAGTGGTGCCCACATCCTGTGAATGAATAAAAAGAAAAGTTTTGCTAGCGCTGTTGGGGAAAGAGTTTAAATTGATTCAAAAGACGTTTGGGAGTCAGGAGAGAATACTAGAAAGTGACGCCACATTGGGAGAGTCAGGTAAAACCAAAACAGAAAACCAAGCAGTTAAGGTAACACATTGGACTAAGAGAGAAAGTAAAATACATCAGGGTTATAATGTAGTGACGTGAATGCACCGAGTATCGTTAATAAGACTGGGGAGTTCCAGGCACAGATTGTGATCATGACATTGCGACGACAACAGAGACCTGTCTTCAGGAAGGACAGATCAATGTGTTGACTATTCCTGGTTACAAGGGATTCAGAAAAGAAATAAAAGAAGAAGGGTGGCTTTTCTGGTTAAGGAAAGCACTGCAACACTGGAGAAAAAGGACGTTTTTGTCATTTGGAGGACAGAACTGAGCAAAGGAGTAAGCAAGATGCAATCCCATCGCTCTGAGCACTACACAGATCATTAACTGGTGAGGAGGACACACAGGAACAAATCTGCAAGGAAGCTGCAGTGAAGCGTAAACGTGATAAAGTCATCGTTATGAGGGATTTTAATTTACCCATGAATGGACTGGGATAGTGGGGGTGGAAGGGTGTTGAGGGACATGCGTTCCTATATTGCGATCAGGGGAATTTCTACCACAGTCTGCATCCAATCCAATAAGGCAGGACCTGGTCTTTGGAAATGAAGTGGGCGAAGAGATTGAGTGAAAGCTGGGGAACATTTAGGAGACAGTGATCATTGTAAAGGTTCGGGATGATACGCCAACTGCTCTGCCCAGGACCATAAGGAACTACAGCAAGTTGTGTGCACAGCCTGGACCATCACAGAAGACAACCTCCCATCCATAGACACCATTTACACATCTTATTGCTGCAGAAAGGCTGCCAACGTCATCAAAAACCCCTCCCACCCCCGTAATACTCTCTCCCGTCAGGCAGAAGGTGCTGAAACTTGAACACATGCACCAACAGGTTCAAGGACAACATCCTCCCTGCTGATACTACACTGCTGAATGGACCTCTCTAATTTCAAATAACGCTGATCTTGCTAATATTGATCTTGCTTTGGGCACCTCCTGTGCAGCCGTAAACCTCTGTCTAAGCCCCTGTCTGATCTCTGTGCCCTTGTTTGCTATGATCTGCCTGCACTGCTCGCAAAACAAAGCTTTTCACTGTCCGTAGGTACATGGGACTACAACAAATCAAAGACAGCAGAAGATCAGTCATCAACAGGGCAAGAGCAGAGTTAGGTTAGATAGAATAGAGCCAAAGGGAAAGACAGTAGCTGAATGTCTGGTTCCTTAGGAAAAGATGATGGCTTGGGCACTATCAAATTACATTTCTGCAAAAACTGGCGGTATAGTGGACATTGGAAGAGGTTATCCAAGATCACAATGGGATTTTGATCAATTGGGTCAATGGGCTGAGGAGGAGCAGATGGAGTTTAATTTGGATAAATGCGAGGTATTGCATTTTGGGAAAACGAACAAGGACAGGACTTATACAGGGCCTTGGCTAGTGCTGTAGAACAGACAGACCTTGGGGTTCAGGCACATGATTCTTTGAAGTTTGTGTCACATACAGACAGGGGGGTTAAGAAGCCGTTTGGCACGCTTGCCTTCATTGCTCAGACCTTTGAGTGTAGGAGTTGGGACGTCATGTTGAGGTTGTACAGGACATTGATGAGGCCTCTTCTGGAAAACGGCGTGCAGTTCTGGTTGCCCTGTTATAGAAAGCATATTATTAAGTGGGAGAGAATGAGAAAAAATTTACCAGGATGCTGTTGGGAATGGAGGGTTTGAGTTATATGGAGAGGCTGGGACGTTTTTTCCATTGGACCATTGGAGATTGAGGGGTGACCTTAGTGAAGTTTATAAAATCATGAGGGGAACAGATGGGGTGAATGACAAGGGTCTTTTCCCCACGGTCCGGGAGTTTCAAAACTAAGGAGCATATTTTTAAGGTGAGAGGAGAAAGATTTAAAAAAGGATATGACGGATAACGTTTTTACACAGAGAGTGGTTCGTTTGTGGAATGAGCTGCCAGAGGAAATGGTAGATGTGGGTACTGTTACAACATTTAAAAAGAATAGGAAGGTTTTGGAGGGATACGTGCCAGGAGCAGGCAGGTGGGATTAGTTTAGTTTGGGAACTTGGTCAGCACAGACTGGTTGGACTGAAGGGTCTGTTTCCATTCTCTATGAATTTTTCTCATCGGTCTTTACCTGTAAGACAGCACATTGTGTCAGAGGAAGAAACCCAGTCAGGGGAAAGGTTCAATTGGACATATTCTCTACATGATCTGCAGCTTGGCGTGTGGGGGACAAATTTCAGAGTTTACGAGGACCAGAAACTTGGAAGAATTGTGGACAGTGTAGAGTGGGTGGACAGGAGGCAGATGAAGTTCATTGCAGTGAAGTGTGAGGTGCTGCACTTCAGAACAAGGAACGTTGAAAGAGAGTATAAAATAAAGGGTTCTATTCTAAAAGGTTAGCAGGGACAGGGAGACCTGAATATATCTCGAGTCATAGAGTTGTACAGCATGGAAACAGGTCCAACTCGTCCATGCCGACCAGATATCCTAAATAAATCTAGACCCATTTGCCAGCATTTGGCCCATATCCCTCTAAACCCTTCCTGTTCATGTACCCATCCAGATGCCTTTTAAATGTTACAATTCTACCAGCCTCCACCACTTCCCAGCTCATTCCATACACACATCACCCTCTGCATGAAAAAGTTACCCCCTCAGCTCCCTTTTATATCTTTCCCCTTTCCTCTTAAATCCATGCCCTCTAGTTTTGGACTCCCCTACCCTGGGGAAAAGACCTTGTCTATTCACCCTATCCATGCCCCTCCTGATTTTATAAACCTCTCACCTTTCAACCTCCAATTCTGAAGGGAAAATAGTCCCAGGCTTTTCAGCCTCTGCCTATAGGTCAAAGCCTCCAAAACCTGCAACATCCTTGTGAATCTTTTCCGACCCTTTCAAGTTACACAACATCTCTCCTATGGCAGGGAGACCCGAACTGAATGTAATATTCCAAAAAGTGGCCTAACCAATATCCTGTACAGCCGCAACATGATACCAACTCCTATACCCAAGGCACTGACCAATAAAGGCAAGCGTACCAAGTGCCTCCTTCACTATCCTGTCTACCTGCGACTCCACTTTCAAGGAGCTATGAACCTGCTCCCCAAGGTCTCTTTGTTCAGCAACACTCCCCAGGACCTTCCCATTAAGTGTATAAGTCCTGCCCTGATTTGACTTTCCAAAATGCAGCACCTCAACATTTATCTAAATTAAACTCCTGCCACTCCTCAGCCCATCGGGTCGAGGTCCCGTTGTACTCTGAGGTAACCTTCTTTGTTCCTGCTACACGTTTAGCTCCATCCTGGGTGCCATAGTACAGGAAGGAGACTGCAAAAGAGGTTAATGAGAACAATTCGAAGGAGGAGACTGTTTGGTTACGAGGAAAGATTGGGAGAAGCTGGGACTGTTTTCCCTTGGACAGGGAGAAGGCGGAGCGATTCCATCAAAGGTCTTAAAATCAGGCGTGGCCTGCACAGAATGGAATCTCGTAAGGGAACCAGAGGGCTGAGCTGAAAAGTGTTTTTGCAGGAGCAGCAGATGTGAGGCGAGAAGAAAAGATTTTCACACAGCCAGTAGTTAGGGTCTGGAACACACTGCCTGGACGTGTATGGTGGAAACAGGTCCAGTTGGGAGATTATTTACATTGAAACAGAGTACAGGGGGACGGAAGAAAAGGTAGGACATTGGAACTAAGTGAAAATATTCAGAGAGTGCGTGCCTGCATCTGCACTGAAACAATTCTGTGATCTCAGGCTTCATATCGAGATACCTTCACAGAGGACAGCACAGCAGTTACATGGAGACTGCAGAGACAGCGTGCGGCTAGGCCACAAAGGATTTGCAAACAAGGATGAATTTTCTAAATGAAACCAGACTGGGGGCCCACGTCAGTCACCAAACACAGTAGTGATAGTGGGGGGAAACGGAACCTTATCACAGCTAAAACCCAGGCTGCAGAATTTTAGGTGGCAAGTCTGCAGGAGGGTGGAAGGTGGGAGACCAGCCTGCAGCAAGTTGGAACAACCAAGTCTAAAGGTGCTGGAGGCATACGTGAGGGTTTCAGCAGTGGATAAGTCGAGATGGGGGTGATGTCACGCAACGATCTGGAGGTGGAAACAGGTGGATTCACTGACGGCGTGAATATAAGATTGGAATCCAACCTCAGGAGCAAATGTGGCACCAGGGGTTATAAATAGATGATTTTGTGTTCAAATGTGGGCAGCACAGGAACAGAAACAGTGAGCAGTGAACAGAGCTCAAGTCAAGGACTGAAAACAAAGCCTTCAGTCTTCCCAAAGCTTAACTGAAGAAATCATCGGATAAACTCTCCCAGGACAGGGACAGCACGGAGTTAGATACAGAGTAAAGCTCCCTCTACACTGTCCCCCATCAAACACTCCCAGCACAGGGACAGCGCGGGGTTAGATTCAGAGTAAAGCTCCCTTTACTCTTTTAAACCGAAAGTAAAGCTTCCCCATTACTATCCCCATTACCACTTCCAGGACAGGTACAGCGTGAAGTTAGATACAGAGTAAAGCTGCCACTACACTGTCCCCCCCCCATCAAACACTCCCAGGACAGAGACAGCACCGGGTTAAATACAGAGTAAAGCTCTCTCTACTGTTTAAACTGAAAGTAAAGCTCCCATCACACTGTCCCCACCAAACACACCCAGGCCAGGCACGGACCAGGAATAAAGGCGTCAGACAAGATGGTGGTATTAGTTGATATTCCTCCTATGGTAGTTAGACGTGCCCTGAGAGTTTTAGGCCAGCTGTTGGTAATAAAGGTCCTGATATTGTGTGGAGAGGGTACGCCTCGATGGTTCAGACATGGCACCTCAGCCTGTTGCCTGGCCGAGTGACTGGAGCGGGTCAGGGAGGGAATATCATCGACTGGAACATGGGCAGGATTATGCTGAACTGACTTCATCAGTCTTTTACGAATGTAGTGGGTTGGTATGTGCTCTTTTGGAGTAAGTGATGTCTGGCCGAATCACAAAACTGTCTTAACAATGTTAGGGATTGCTACAATGTGGGGGCATGGCTGGAGTGCGGGCCGCTGTATCGGACTGCTTTGGGAACAGTGCAACAAGGGGTTCGGTGATTCACGCGCGGGGGATTGTCCCACAGTGCTCAGAAAGCAGAGTCCATCTTCTCTGGAATCAGAGGAACGATCGGTAACTGTGTTGAAACAGGCAAGATTCTGAAGAGGTTAGACACAGCGGATACCTGGAGGTCGTTTACACTTGCTGGGGAATCGAGGACATGGGGCACCCCTTCTAATTGCTCAGGAAAAACAAAAGGTGAGGAGAAATTTCTTCTCACCCAAAAGGTATATGAAACTTAGGAACTCGCCAGCCCAGACACTCCTTGCCAGCCCAGACACTCCCATCGCTGATGCATATTGAGGCTGAGAAGGACGGATTGCTTAATCTCTCAGGGAATTGGGGGATGGGGGAGCGGAAGCCGAAGTCAAATCCTGGCAGGAGATCCTGCCGTTTCATACACACAGGTGGCCATTTGGCCCCTCTAGCCTGCCCTACCATTCTACAAGATTGTGACTAATCCGATTTTCCCCACCTGGCCCAATCCCGAGGTAACCTTTGACCCCCTTGCGGATCAATAATTGGCCCCACGTCTGCCTCGTTGCAAGGGCTTTGCTTTTCAAGGCTCAGAGCTCCGGAAACTCACAACTCAGTTGCAAGAAAAACTCTAAGGTTTTGGAGTAGATCTGTAGCTCGGGTTGTGGGTGTCGAGGTCGGTTGGCTCGCCGAGCTGGTTTGTTGTTTCGCAGACGTTTCATTACCGAGCTGGGTAACATCCTCAGTGCAGCCTCTGATGAAGCGTCGGTGTGTTTTCCCGCCTGGCTTTTAAACTCTGGGGTCCGTTGAGCTGGATTGCCTCACTTCCAGTTTTCCTTCGTAGTGGAATGTATATGGGGTCGAGTTCAATGTGTTTACTAATAGCCTGCTTCGTGGAGTGCCAGGCTTCTAGGAATTCCCGTGCTTGTACATGCCCGGCCTGTCCCAGGATCTTGGTGCTGTCCCAGTCGAAGTCGTGGTTCTCCTTGTCCATGTGGAATGAGATGAGTGAATATCAGTCGTGTCTTTTTGTAGCCAGTTGGTGTTCATGTTCTCCTGTTGTTAGTTTCCTTCCTGTGGGTCCCATGCAGTGGTTCTCGCACTTGTAGACCTTGTAGATGACATTGGTCCTGTCCATGGCGGGGAGTGGGTCTTTAGTTCGGGTGAGCAGTTGTCGTAGGGTTGGTGTGGGCTTGTGTGCCACTCTGATGCCCAGCGGTCGTAGAAGTCTTATGGTGAGTTCTGAAGTGTTCCTGATGTAGGGTAGTGTGATGAGTGTGTCGGGGCGTGTAGAAACTTTCTGATGCTGTTCCTGCAGGCATCTCCTGACCCGGTTCTTTGGATATCCATTATCCTTGAACACTTGGAAGAGGTATTCCTCCTCCTCGTGGCGTAGTTCTGTGTTGCTGCAGTATGTTGTTGCCCTTTTAAATAGTGTTCGCACGCAGCTTTGTTTGTGTGTGCCGGGATGGTTACTGTTGAAGTTCAGTACCTGGTCTGTGTGTGAGACTTTTCGGTGTACTTTTGTTTGCAGTTCCCCATTTGTCTTGCGCTCTACCATGACATCCAGGAATGGGAATTGTTTGTTCTTCTCCTCCTCTCTGGTGGATTTTATTCCGGTGAGGGTGTTGTATATGAGTTTGTGTGTCTCTTCTAATTTGGTCTGTTTAATGATGACAAAGGTATTATCTACGTAGCGTATCCATAGTTTAGGTTGGGATTTGCGGAAGGGCAGTCCTTTCCAATCTTTGCATCACTGCCTCTGCTATGAGTCCGGAGATAGGTGATCCCACGGATGTCCCGTTGATTTGCTCGTACGTTTGGCCGTTGAAGGTGAAGTGGGTGGTCAGGCATAGGTCCAGTAGTTTAAGCATGTTGTCCTTGGAGATGGTTTCACTGGGGTCATGTTCTTGTTCAAGTCGTGCTGTCATTGCTTCCCTTGCTAGTGGTACGTCTGTTGATGTGAATAGGGCGGTGACATCAAACGATATCATGGTCTCTTCGTCCTCTGTCTTTATGTCTTTGATGGAGTTGAGGAATTCTTGGGCTGCGTGGATGGAGTGGGGTGATTTGTTGACTAGGTGTTTCAGTCTTCTTTGTAGTTCTCTGGCTAATCTGTGCGATGGACTGCCTGGTAGGGAGACTATGGGTCTGTGGGGGACTTTCGGCTTGTGCACTTTCGGGAGGCTCAGGGTGTGTTGGTTCCTTCGGGTTTCATTCTTAAGAAGTCTGTTTTGTTGATCTGTCCTGTTTGTTTAAGTCTTTGTAGCGTGTAAAGGATTTTGTTGCCTGGTTGTGGTGTCGGGTCAGTCTGTACTGGCCAGTGTGTGTTCTCGTCAGCGAGCAGTGCTTGTGCTTTGGAGATGTAGTCCCTTTTATTCATTATCACTGTCAAGCGCCCTTCGTCTGCAGGTAGTATCGGGATGTTCTTGTCCTCCTTTAATCCATCCAGGGCCTGTCTTTCCCGTGTGTTGAGGGCGTTGAGTTCCCTCCTTCTGGTTAGTGTTGGGACTACGGTCTGTCTTATAGTTTGCTGTGTTTCTTCGTTGATATTGTTGGTCTTGAGTGTGGCTTCCAGTGTAGCCTTTCCGTTTTGTTGGCGTCCCTGTAGTTGTAGTTCAGTCCCCGGGTGAGAACGGCTTTTTCCGCGTCTGTCAGTTTCCTGTCAGAGAGGTTCCTTATCCATGTGTCAGTTCTGTTGTTGTCGCTTTTGTGGGTAAGTGTGGTTAGCTGGTCTTGCAGGGTCTGTCTTTTCTTGGCTCTCGTGGTCTGTCGGCTGATGTTAATGGCTCGTTCCGTGTCGGTTGTCCAGTCTTGATTGGTAGCTTCCTGGAATAACGTTTTTTGGCGTGTAATTTCTCTGTTGTATTTGTGGAGCCAGTTGTGTGCGTCATTTATCATTCCCCTTACCATCTTGCAGCCATTTTCCAGACTTGTGGGTTGTTGATGGGTGGTTTGTACTTCACACTGCGTGGTAATATCTGGTTCCTGAGGCATCCATGTCGGGTTGCGCTCTCTCGTTTGGCGTGGTTTTCCCATTTCCTTGCCAGTTTGAGCGTGTCGCGCCTGTAGGTCTCTAAGGTTTTGGAGTAGATCTGTAGCTCGGGTTCTGGGTGTTGAGGTCGGTTGGCTCGCCGAGCTGGTTTGTTGTTCCGCAGACGTTTCGGAACATCCTCAGTGCAGCCTCTGATGAAGAAGCGTCGGTGTGTTTTCCCACCTGGTTTTTAAACTCTGGGGTCCTGATGTAGGGTAGTGTGATGAGTGTGTTGGGGCGTGTAGAATCCTGAAAAATATCTGTTTGAAATCGATGACCCCTGGTTCTAGATTCTCCTCTAAAAGTCTCTCCACATCTACCCTGTCAATATTCCCTTGGGACTTCCCACATTTCAATCATGTCACCTCTTACAGTGCTAAAATCCAGTAGGTCCAAGCACTCCGCACAAGGCAAACTGTCCGTTCCAGGTATAAGTCCAGCAAATATTTTCTGAGGTACTTCAAAAGCAGTTACATCCCTCCTTAACTAAGGAGGCCAGAGCTGCACACAGTATACTGATGGACTGTGCAAACCAAAATCATTAGCTATTGCAATTTTTAAACTTTTGTATTTTGGTTCTGCTTTACTTTTCATTTTACGGGACCAATATTGAGTCTGTACTAAATTTCAATTAAATGCTGCTCTGCAGGCACTGAGCCAGTCAATTAATTAACTAATATAATTCAGAACCACTGGCAGACAGGCAGAGTGACTAATAGCAGTGATAATATCAGTGGACTTTTCAGATCCCCAGATGCCTTTGTAGTTGCTATTTTGTCTAAAATACTGTTACCCCTTCATACAGTCATACAGCACCGAAACAGGCCCTTCGGTCCAACCAGTCCATGCCCACCATCATCCCAAACTAAACCAGTCCCACTTGCCTGCTCCTGGCCTATCTCCCTCCAAACCTTTCCTACTCATCCAAATGTCTTTTAAATGTTGTAACCGTACCCACATCCACCATTTCCTCAGGAAGTTCACTCCACATGCAAGCCACTCCCTGTGTAAAAAAGTTGCCCCTCATGTCTTTTTCCTATCACCTTAAAAATATGCCCTCTCGTCTTGAAATCCCCCACCTAGGGATAAGACATCTGCCAATCACCTTATCTATACCCCTCAACATCCTATACATCAGAGGAAAAATGACCCAGTCTATCTCGTCTCTACCTATAACTCAAACCCTCCTTTCCTGGCAACAGCCTGACAAATTTTTCCTGAACCCTCCCTAGCTTGATAACAACCTTCCTATACCAGGGCGACCAGAACTGCACGTTGTTCTCCAGAAGAAGCCTCACCAATGTCCTGTACAACCTCAACATGACGTTCCAACTCCTATACTCAAAGGTCTGAGCAATGAAGGGAACTGTGTTAAACACCTTCTTAACCCCCCTGCCTACCTGTGATGCAAACTTCAAAGAATTACGTACCTAAACCCCTAGGTATCTCTGTTCTACAACATTACCCAAGGTGCTACTTTTAACTGTACAAGTCCAGCCCTTGTTTTACCAAAATGCAATACCTCACATTTATCCAATTTAAACTCCATCTGCCACTCCTCGGCTCATTGACCCAATTGATCAAGACCCCTTTGTCATCTTCGATAACCTTGTTCACTATCCGCTCTACCACCAATTTTAGTGTCATCTGCAAATGTACTACTACTTTACTATATTCTCATCTAAATCATTTATACAAATGACAAACAAAAGCAGATTCAGTACCGATCCCTGTGGAACATTGCTGGTCACAGGTCTCCAGTCTGG
Source organism: Ginglymostoma cirratum (assembly GCA_024137785.1). Taxonomy (NCBI): domain Eukaryota; kingdom Metazoa; phylum Chordata; class Chondrichthyes; order Orectolobiformes; family Ginglymostomatidae; genus Ginglymostoma; species Ginglymostoma cirratum. The sequence continues at coordinate 74,499 of JAHRHZ010000240.1, read as the reverse complement.
AAAATGACCCTCCACACCTCTGCCCTCTGTCTCCTGCAGTTAAGCCAATTTTGCCAGATTGGTTAAAAATGAAGCTGTTTTCTCTCATTTAAGAGGAGGGCAGTGCTCACTGCATTCAATGACCCCGGACCTTACACATGGGGTGGCTAACAATGGTGAAGATTCAGGAAGCGGAGTCTGGTTGCTGGACAGTAAAACTTGACCGATAACGGTTGGTGGACGCCGAAGAGAAGGATGTATATTTCTTGTTTAAGGAAGGACAGACAAGGAGGTGGAGTTGCACAAAGGATGCGATCAGTGCATCAAGTGAGGGAGGATCTCCGATCGGAAGGACAACACATGGAATCTGGAATCAAGAAAACACGAGGGAGCAGCAGACATGGGCAGGAGCAATTTGTAGGGCCCTTGGATGTCTGCACAACAGTGACAAAACTTCCAGGAAATGTCGGTGACAGCGTGGGGCATGGTATTAATCCGGAGGTAAGAGATGTGTGTAGCACATGTAACACAGTTATCACAGGTGACGTCAGGCTATGTCAGGACTGGGGAAAACCAATGATGCACTATCACTGAGGACGGCGGGTTTCTGGAGCACCGTGTGAAACAGATAACTACAGGACAGGTTATTTTGTGTACATAATGCAAAAAAAACCAATTAACAATCTTGTAAAAGAATCTCAAGGGACGAGCGGCCACAACATGGTAGAATTTTACGTTATGTTCGAAACTGAGATCATTCAATTTGCAGCAAGGGCATCAAATTTGAATAAAGGAATTTATAAAAACATGAGACAAGTTGCATTTGGAAAATACATTAAAAGGCATGGCTGGAGATTGGCAATGGACAAGTCTTTGAAGAACCATTACATTGCTTATTGCAATTATACATTCTTTCGAAGTGCAAGAACTCAAAAGTCAATTGTAATTGACAAAGGAAGTTAAGGATTCTATAAGATTAAAACAAAAGGCTTAAAGTGCTCAGGAATAGTCATAAATCTCAGGATTGGGATCACCATTCTTTAAAATACATCAAAAAAAACTGATGAGGAATGGAAGAACAGATTACAAATACAAATTACAATCTAGCAAAACATAAAAATGGACTGTAAAAGCTTCTGCACATACATAAAAAAGAAGCATTTGGTTAAGACCATTAAGGGTCCATTCCAGGCAGTGTCACAAGAACCTAGAAAGGGGAATAGAGAAATGTCAAAGAAACTAAATGATGGCTTCATGTCTTTTCACTGAGGAGGACACTAGAAATCTCCCAGAAAGAGAGATCCAAGTGACTCGGGAAGGTGAGGAGTTGAAGAGAATTGCTAAGACATTGTACTGGATAAATTATGCACAAATGTGTGCGGGCATGAAGATGTGAAACATTTTCAGGAGATGGGGCAGATGGAAAATAACGCAGAAAAATTGTCAGGTTAACAACTATGGTAGGAGGAACTGACATGCAGGTTTTTTTTTAAAAAAAGGTAGAAGGTTGGAGAGTGTAAATGTACAAAAGGGACTTGGGTATCCATGTCAGCATGTCACTGAGGCTAACAGGAAAGTGCAGTAAGCTATGGGGAAGGCCCATGCAATGTTAGCCTTTATTGTGAGCGAATGTGAGCACAGGACTAGTGAAATCCTGCTTCAGTTGTGTAGGGGTTTGCTCAGACCACACCTGCAGTAGGGTGTGCAATTTTGATCTCCTTATCTCCATAAAAATATCACTGCCACAGGGGGAGTGCAATCTAGGTCCATCAGAATCATTCCCAGGACTGTCCAAAGAGGAGAGATTGGGCAAACTGGGAGTGGCATTCTCAAAGAATTTTGAAAAATGAGAGGTGGTCTCACCGAAACCTGCAAAGATGCTTCAAGGGGCAGACAGGGTAGATGTTTCTGCTAATTGGGCATCGAGGGGCGGGAGGGAACAATTTAAAAATAAGGAAATGCCATTTTGGGCTGAGATCATGACTTTTTTTTTAAAAACTTGGAGGGTGGTGTATCTTTGTAATTCTCTCTCTCCCCTCGACCCAGACCGCTGTGGAAGCTCAATCTTGAATACATTTACAAAGGACAGAACTGATAAATTCTCAATTATTAACGGCATAAAGGGTTATGGAGATAGCGTGGGTAAAAGGCTTTGAAACGTTCCATTAGCCACCATCGTGGTGAATGGCCAGGAAGGCTCGACGGGCGGGATGGCCTCCTGTTCCGAGAGGACATTTGTGAGCTTGATGGGATTTAACAACAATCGAACCGTAGTGGGAACACGATCACCATGAGGCGGGCTTGCTTTTTACATACACACACAAAAAAAGAGATCAAATTGAAATTTTGAGGGCTGGTAGGATTCGAATCTGCACGTGTTAGCCTGGAGTTTCTGAATTAACAGATGGAGAGATGACCGCCCCAAAGTGGAGGGGAAAGCTCAGGTACTGAGGGCGAGGGAGCAAGTCGAGCCAGCAAGAGAAAAAGTGTTTGGGTTTGGCTGGTCTCTTACCTGGTAAGGATGGTGCCGTTTCGGGTCCTGGGCGTGGCTCGTCGTCTGTGGCCGAGTCCGACTCGCAGACGAGCTGCAGGGTGTCCAGGCCACCTGCTGGGCCCGGCTCGGCGCGTTTCCTACGGGTGCAGTGCTTGCTGTTCGGCTCCAGCTCGCTTGGCATCACCGACTCCTCCGGGGGCAACCGGCCACACTCCGAAACCTTTCCTCTTGTCCGTCGGCCGCCAGCTCTCTCCGGCATGGGGCCGGGGCCGTCGGCCTGAACTACCGCTCCGTCCTTCGGCCCGTGACCCGCCAGCTCCCTCCTGCACGGCTCGCTCTCTCCACCCACTTCCCAGGCGGGACGGGGAGGCGGTGGCGCACCCTCCACCTTCACCGTCCTCTCCGGGGGCGGCCCGGGGTCCGTCTGGGCCTCGGGCCCTCCCCCGCAGCCCACTGCAACAGCGGTCCCCCGCTCACAGTTTCGGCTCCTGCTCCTGGTCCTGGCGCCGGGGCAGCCGCGGTCCGGAGGGGCCAGGAGCAGCCACGGGTAGGAGTGCCCAGCGATGCACTCCCAAACCGCTCTCAGGGAGGTCCCCGACCGCTCCAGCACCACCGACTTCAGGTCGGGGATGAAGCCGCACTCCTGGCTGTGGTCGTGTGACCAGACGACGAGTTGGCGCAGAGCATCGCTCGAGGTCCGCAGCACATTCGAGTCATTGCCCGCGACGCTGGCTCCTGGAGACACAAAAGAGAGACATGGTCACGGCACAGGGCCAGGCATAAAGCGGAGCACATTTCCTTCCATGCCTGTACCCACATCGATTGAGATGAGGATGGCCTGCTCTCCATTGGTACCACGAAGCCTATGCCACCACTGGGAGCCTACAGGCCGCACCCCCCTGAACGTCTCAGCTCCCTGCCTCCTGAAACCAAACCTTAACTGCAATTTTCTCACTTCCCTTTGCAGATTTGGTTTTTCACGGCAATAACCCTAAGGGGGCACGATATGTTCATGAGACTTAACAGTTTTCAAAAGAGCACATCGTTTCCAAAGAGTACCCCAAATGGAGTGAACCAGAAGTATACGTAGGTGCAGCAGGCAGCTGGTAAGTGGTACGCTGGGCTCCATAACTAAAGTTTTCCAGCAGAGTTACAGTGCAGGTCGAGGCCATTTAGTCCATCGAATCTGCACTGACTCTCCAATGAGCATCCTCCTCCCCCTGCCACCCTATCCCTGTAACCTTGCATTTCCTATAGCCAATCCACCCTAACCTGCACATCCCTGGGCACTATGGGACACTATAGCACGGCCAATCCACCCTAACCTGCACATCCCTGGGCACTATGGGACACTATAGCACGGCCAATCCACCCTAACCTGCACATCCCTGGGCACCATGGGACAATGTAGCACGGCCAATCCACCCTAACGTGCACATCCCTGGGCACCATGGGACAATTTAGCACGGCCAATCCACCCTAACCTGCACATCTTTGGACTGTAGGTGGAAACCGGAGCACCTGGAGGAGACACGGTGAGACCACACTTGGAATATTGTGTGCAGTCTGGTCTCCTTACCTGAGGTAGGATGTTCTGGAGATGGAGGAAGTGCAGCAAAGATTTACCAGACTGATCCGTGGGAATGGCAGGACTGATGTATCAAGAGAGACTAGATCGGTTAGGACTACATTCACTGGAGTTCAGAAGAGTGAAGGAGATCTCGGAGAAAACTACAAAGTTCTAACAGGACAAAATGGATAGCTGCACAAAGGATGTTCCTGATGACCCATAAGTCTAGAACCAGGGATCAAAGTCTAAGGATAATTCAGGACTGAGATGAGAAAATTCTTCAACCTTTATGTGGAGAGCCTGGGGAGATCTCTCCCACTGAAAGTGGGTTTCAATCAAAACTTTGAGTGTAGTCAAGAAGAAGTTCGATATAGTTGGAAGGGTTAAAGGGATCAAAGGCAGAAAGTTGGATGATCAGCCAGGATCACATGGAATGGCGGAACAGGCTCAAATGGCCTACTCTTGCTCCGACTTTCTACGTTTCTATCTCTTCTTGAGTCAGTGAGAGCGGTGAGTTGGGAGGTGTATGCTTGTACCTCAATCGGTGATGGGGAGGTGACTAAAGACTATCGCCATGTTTGCTCTTCGTCAACTCGACATTCCATAAGGAGACTTGTTGCAGCCTCAGGTGGAGCGGGAGACGGAGCAGAGAAGTGAGAACATCATTGGATGAGTAATCCCGAACCCCTAGCGAGTTACACGAAGGATATTATTTAAAGTTATTGAGAAGATTTGTAGCTTGGGTCGTGAATAAGAGGTTGTAGACTAGCTCGCTGAGCTGGTGTGTTTGATTACAGACGTTTCGCCACCCTGCTAGGTAACACCGTCGGTGCGCCTCCGATGAAGCGTTGGTGTTCTGTCCCCCTTGTTGTCTATATGCCTCGGTTTGTTGGCTGGTTAGTATTCTTTCCGATTCTGTTTTTCAGTGGTTTGTATATCGGGTCTAGTTCAATGTGTTTGTGATGGCGTTCTGGTTGGAATACCAGGCCTCCAGGAATTCCCTGGCGTGTCTCTGTTTGGCTCGTGCTATTACGGATGTGTTGTCCCAGTCAAATTCGGGTCCTTCTTTGTCCTTGTGTATTGAGACCAGTGAGAATTGGTCGTGTCTCTGGTGACTAGTTGATGTTTGTTTATCCTTATTGTCAGTCTTCTTCCAGTTTGACCTGTGTAGTGTTTCTCACAGCCCTTGCATGGTATTTTGTATATTACATTAGTTTTATAGTTTGTGGGAATGGGGTCCTTTACGTTTGTCAGTAGCTGTCGTAGAGTGGTTGTTGGTTTGTCGGCTATCCTGATACCTAGGGATCGGAGTAGCCTTATGGTCATCTCTGGTATGTCCCTGACGTACGGTAGGGTGAGTAGTGTGTCTGGCCGTGTTGTGTCTTCTTGTTGTGGTCTGTCTCGGAGGTAATAGCGGATTGTGCTTTTTGAGTATCCATTCCTTTCAAAAACTCCGTATAAGTGCTCCTGTTCTGCTTTGTGCAATTCCGGATTGCTGCTGTGTGTTGTGGCTCATTTGAATAATGTCCTGATGCAGCTCCATTTGTGGTTGCTGGTGTATTTAAGTACCTGGTCTGTATGGGTGGTCTTTCTGTATACGCTAGTCTGGATTTCTACCATTACATCCAGGAAGGGTACCCAGCTTTTGTTGTCGTTTGTGAATTTTATTCCAGTGAGGATGTTGTTTGTGTGTTGGTAGGTTCTTCCGGTTTTGTGCATTTAACAATTACAAAGTACAATTACAAAGACACACCAGTCACCCGACCATATATCAGGGACATATCAGAGATGACCACAAGACTACTCCGATCCCTAGGTACCAGGGTAGCCCACAAACCAACAACCACCCTGCGACAGCTACTGACAAACGTAAACGACCACATACCCACAACCAGTAAAACTAATGTAATACACAAAATACCATGCAAGGGCTGTGAGAAACATTACATCGGCCAAACTGGAAGAAAACTGACAATAAAGATACACAAACACCAATTAACCACCAACAGACATGACCAATTCTCACAGGTTTCAACACACACGGCCAAAGGACACGAATTCGACTGGGACAACACGTCCGTAATAGCACGAGCCAAACAGAGACACGCCAGGGAATTCCTGGAGGCCTGGTATTTCAACCGGAACGCCATCAGCAAACACATTGAATTGGACCCAATATACAAACCACTGAGAAACAAAACTGGAAGTAATATCAACCACCCCCAACAAACCGAGGCGTATAAATAACAAGCGGGACAGAACACCAACGCTTCACTGGAGGCGCACTGATGGTGTTACCTAGCAGGGTGACAAAACGTCTGTAATCAAACACACCAGCTCGGCGAGGATATTATTAAATTGGAGAGGGTTCAGAAAAGATTTACCAGGATGTGGCTGGGAATGAAGGGTTTGAGATACAGGTAGTTCTATTCTAACACGATAGTTGCATTCTTGTGTGATGTCGCACTACAGAAAATCGTGACATCTGTTTGTGTTATCCAAACTGGGTCCACTATTCATCATTCCCATTACAGCCAATTCGCATTAAAGAAACAATCGTTATGGCAGAACTACCTTTATAAAAATAGGCTGAGACATTTTTTCACTGGAGCATAGGAGGTTGAGACGTAACCTTGTCGAGGCTTATAAAATTATGAGAGGTATAGATAAGATAAATGGCAGATGGCTTTTCCCTAGGGTGGGGGTTTCAAGTCAAAAGGGCATTTTCTAAGATCAGAGGAGAAAGATTAAAAAAGGACAAGATGGGAAACTTTGTAAAAAAAAATACAGAGGGTGGTTAATGCATGGAATGAACTGCCAGAGGAAGTGGTGGATGTTGCTACAGTTACAATATTTAAAAGACATTTGCATAAGTTCATGATTAGGAAAGGTTTGGAGGGATATGAGCCAAGCGCAGGTGGGAGGGACTAGTTTAGTTTGGGAACATGGTTAGCGAGGACCAGTTGGACCGAAGGGTCTGTTTCTGTGTTGTTTGAGTCTATAATTGATCGGACACCTTCCTATTCCTAATATGAACTGAAAGAAATGTGGTGCATTGATTCTGATGAGGAGATAGTAAGAATTGCAATTGCTGGAGTCAGAGATAACACAGTGTGGCGCTGGAGGAGCACAGCACAGAAATGAAGAAGGGTCCCAACCCAAAACATCAACTTTCCTGCTCCGCTGATGCTGCCTGGCCTGCTGTGCTCCTCCAGCTCCACACTGTGTTGGCATTGATTCTGATGTCTGTTTCCATTTACTCTGGCATGGTTCGCTACTCTTTTTATACCTCAGTGTCAGGTCACACACAAGGCAAGTGAGAAGGAGAGAGAAAGATCATTGGAGAGGGAGAGAGAGAGGGACAACGTGAGAATGCACATACGCCAAAGGGAACGAGGGCGACAGATGGAGGGTGACCAAGACAGGTTGTCAGACTGGGGCAGGTTTGGGAGGGAAAGAGAGGGAGAGACAGCAAGTGGGTTGGGGACAGTCAGGAGTGGGGATGAGAAAGGCAAGGGGCAGAAAGGAGTTTGTTGGGGTGAAATACAGCAAGGTAGCTGGAGTGGGAAGGGAAGAGAGAGAGAGAGAGACAGAGATAGAGTAAGTGTTATGGTGGGGGTAGAATGGAGAGAAGACAGAGGAGGAAAGTAAGACAGATGAAGGGGGGAGTAAGAGAGTGTGTGTGTGTGTGAGAGAGAGAGAAAGAGAGAGACAGTGACCGTGAAGCAGGGAAGATATGTAAATTATCCCACAGGAAGTCCAATTACTCACCTGAACCACTCACCAAGGATTTGGAGGCATAACTAAAGGAACAAAACAGAAATACACAGTCAGCAAGACCGACAGAACTGCAGGACGATAAAAATGCTGTACAGAAAATGTCAGGAAATAAGGGTCATCTCAGGGGTATCTCAAGGGTATCTCAAGGGGTGCCTTCTGATGTTTTGATAGTGTCCCTTCCTTTGGGCAGGAGGCCCAAGTTCAAGGCCTAGCTGCTCTGGACGGCGTGATAATAACTCCGGACAGGTTCATTAAAAATATACATGCCGTGCTGGATAAAAGTCTCAGGACTTGAAGTGAACAGCATGTGTTCCTTGTTGAAGTGTTTGCTGGGGACAATGCATAAGGAGCTTTACTTTACATGACCTCATATTATATTTGCGCTGGACTGTCTCATGCAACAGTATAGTTTGAATTTTAAGCTAACTTTTAACCCTGCCTTTTAGCTATCCGGGGGACAGTGTACAAAAAGCTTTACTTCCCATTTTAAAGACCAGACGGAGCTTTATCCTGCATCTAACCTCGTGCTGTCCCTGTCCTGGGACCATTTGATAGGGGACAGTGTAGAGTGAGTTTTACTCTGTATCTACCCCCATGTTGTCCCTGTCCTGGGAGTGTTTGATGGGGGGCAGTGTAGAGGGAGCTTTACGCTGTATCTAATGCTGTGCTGTCTCTAGCCTGGAAGGATTTGATGGGGTGTCGAGGTGGCTTCACTTTTAGTTTGAGGGCGTTAGAGTCATACAGCACAGAAACAGACCATTCTGACCAGCTCGTCCATGCCGAACAAGTTTCCTAAACTGAACTAGTCCAATTTGCCAGCATTTGGCCTCTTTCCCTCTAAACTTTTCCCATCCATGTACCTCTCCCAATGTCTTTTAAACATTGTAATTGTACTCCCCTCCACCGACTTCTCTGGCAGCTCATTCCATACATGCACCCCACCCCACCACTTCCGTGTGAAAATAAAAAATCGCCTCTCAGGTCCCTTTTAAATCTTTCCTCTCTCACCTTAAACCTATTCCCTCTAGTTTTGGACTCCCCCACTCTAGGGAAAAGACTGTGGCTATTCACCTTTTCTATGCCCCACATGATTTTATAAACCTCGATAAGGTCACTCCCTAGCATCCCTGCTCCAGGGAAAATGTCCCAGCCTCTCCAGCCTCTCCTTCGAACTCAAGCCTTCCAGTCTCAGTAATGACCTTGTAAATCTTTTGTCTGCACCTTTTGCAGTTGAATAACCTCCTTCATATAGCAGGGCAAACAGAATGGCCTGCATGCTCCAAATCTGGCCACACCAATGTCTTGTACATCCGTAACATGACATCCCAACTCCTGGACTCAATGTTCTGACTGATGAAGGTGAGCGTACCAAATGCCTTCTTCACCGCCCTGTGACACCACTTTTCAGGATCTACGTACTTGCATCCCTAGGTCACTCTGTTCGACAACACTCCCCAAGACCCTGCCATTAACTGTGTAAGTCCTGCCCTGGTTTGTCTTACCAAAACGCAACACCAGACGTTTATGTGAATTCAACTCCATCCGCCCCTCCACGGCTCACTGGTCCAGTCGATCAAGATCCTGTTGTATTCTGAGCTAATCTTCTTCACTGTCCACTATGCCCCCAACTTGAGTGGCAACCGCAAACTTACTCATTACACCTCCTATTTTGTCATTTATATAAATGCTTTACTCTCTATCTGTCCCCGTACAATTAGCTTTACACTATACCTAACCCTGTGCTGTGTCTATCCTTGGACTGTTTGATGGGTACAGTGTTGAGGGACATTTACTCTCGATTTAAGGAGTAGAGGTGGCTTCACTTTCAATTTACTTTCGGTTCTGGGACTGTTTGATGGAGAAAGCTCTACTGCGTATTTAACCCTGTGCTGTCCCTGTCCTGGGAGTGTATGATGGGGGAAGACAATGCAGAGTGAGCTTTACCCTGTATCTAACCCTGTGCTGGCAGTGTTACAACGGTGAGTGTACAGGGTTTCTGGGTTTGACAGAATGGGAAGAATAAACATTGATGATGCTTTGAACAACACAGACGTTCAGAGAGAACGACCCAAAAGCTGCTGAGTTTGAGAACAGCCTGGTGATCGCTGACCTCACCTGTCCAGGAGGAACTTGGCAAAGTCAGAATGTAAGTGAAATCCCAGCTGGTCCTTCACGTGGCACCACTGCTCCAGGTGAGTTCCCAGCCTGATGCGGGATTTGCTCCTCCTGGCGTCGAGTTCCTTACGTTTCTGCCGTCTCACGTCCTCGGACGCTCGGTGACGCGATGGCTTCCGGTCTTCCATCCTGCGGGAAAGAGGAGAGAGGGGTTAGTGACAGCAAAATCCCCCAGGACACTGAGAATCCTTGGTATTCTCCCTGCGGGGCCAAACACAAAACTGTAGGTAGGCTGTTGAAGGAGCCGACCCTCACTGTGCTCCCACTGTCAGCCAAGTTCAGAGAAAGGAACAGTTATCGATCTCTCTGAAATTGTTCTGCTCTGGACGCTGTATCTTCTGACTGTAAAAAAAGACCCTCAACTACCCGTTGCCTGCCACTTTAACGCACCACCCTGCTCCCTGGCCAACATCTCTGTCTTTGGCTTGCTGCAGTGTTCCAGCAAAGCTTAGCGCAAGCTGGAGGAACAACACTTCATTTTCCGCTTGGGCACCCTGCGGCCCTCCGGACTCGAAAATTGAATTCCTTTTGGTCCTTCACCCACCCCTACATCCCAGGCCTTGTCATGCCATGTGTTGCTTTCAGCACAGCCAACCCATTCCCACCCACTAACGGTCCCCATTATCAGCTCTTCTGTCTCCCTGGCTCGCCATTATCCATTCCTTGGTGTGTCTGTCATTCTCTCTCTCTGCATGTGGGCTCCATTTCCACCGTTCCTCTCACTCCTTCTCCCCTCCCCACATCCGTCCTTAGCATGGATGTTTTGGCCCTGGAGGTTACAAGAATCGTAACTTAGCTCCGGGAGTCGGTCTACGAGATTATACTAATCAGACATGTTTTCTCTGAAATTTAGAAGATTAAGGGGTGATCTAATCAAGGTTTTCAGGATTTAACAGAGGAAGACAGGATAGATAAACTAATTGGAGTTCAAGTTGTTAGCTCCCTGGAAGTGGTCCACGAAAGTAGATAGGTTGGTAAAACAAAACAAGAGTATGGCATGCTTGGTCGGGGAATTGAGTACAAGAGTCAGGAGGTCATTTTGCAGCTTTATCAGACTTTGGTTAGGCTGCACTTAAGAGTATTGTGTTCAATTCTGGTCAACACATTACAGGAAGGACATGGAGGCTTTGGAGAGGGTGCAGAAGAGGTTTATCAGGATGCTGCCTGGATTAGAGGGTATGAGCTTTCAGGGGAGGCTAGAAAAACTCAGGTTGTTTTCTCTGGAGCGGAAAAGGCTGAGGGGAGACTTGATAGTAGTCTGTAAAATTATGAGAGGCATAGATAGGGTTGACAGTCAGAGGCTTTTTCCCCAGAGTTGAAATGTCTAATACTAAACGGCATGTATTTAAGGTGAGAGGGGGAAAGGAGATGTGAGGAGCAAGTTGTTTTACACTGAGAGTGGTAGGAGTCTGGAACGCGCTGCCGGGGGGGCAGATACAATAGGGGTGTTTAAGGGGCTTTTAGATAAACATATGAATGTGCGAGGGATGGAGGGATATGGACCAAGGGTAGGCAGAAGGGATCGGTTTAATTTGGCATCAAGTTCGGCACAACATCCATTGGTTGTAAGATTCAAGAACCAGGGCCATGGTCGAAGAATTAGAGCCAGAACATTCAGGAGAGATGTTAGAAAGGATTTCTACATATAAAGAGTAGGTTTGGGGTGCTCTTCCTCGAATGTTAGATTTAAATCTGAGGTAGCATTGCTTTATAAACATTCGTGGATGAAGGCATATGCAACTAAGTTAGGGCTACATAGTTTAGCCACAGATCAGTCATGATCTTACTGAATGACAGTAAGGGGCTTCAGGGGCTGAATGGCCTACTCATATTCCTATCAATACCACCTTTTCCTGCCTACCATCCTTTCCAAAGATAGGTCAAAACGCAAGCTCCACTGCCTCGCTAAAGACTCTGGCAGACATGCTGAGATTCCTCAGCAATTTCTGTTTCTCATGTTCTGGACTTCTGCAGATTTTAACGCGAGGCGATGAGATTAGTAACAAGTGTCTCTCCTGTTGCGGCTCTGAAGTGGGAGGGAGCGCAGTGGACATGTCTCATTCATCCCGTCGCAGGTTGAGGGGTGACCTTACAGAGTTTTGTAAAATCGTGAGGGGTACGGAGAGGGTTAATGGTAGGTGTCTTTTCCCTAGGATGGGGGATTTCAAGACCGGGAGCATATATTAAGGTGAGAGGAGAGAGAATTAAAAAAGATACGAGGGGCAATTTTTATTTTATACACAGAGGGTGGTTCATGTGTGGAATGAACTTGCTGAGGAAGTGGTGGATGTGGGTACAGTTACAGCATTTAAAAGCCATTTGGATAAGTACATGAATAGGAAAGGTTTGGAGGGAGATGGGCCAGGAGCAGGCAGGTGGGGAGTAGTCTAGTTTGGTATTATGGTCAGCATGGGCTGGTTGGACTGAAGGGTCTGTTTCTGTGCTGGATGACTTTGGGAGAATGCTTAAACATGCTGCAAACATGTAACAGGACTAAGAAAACGGGCTAGAATCCAACAGGAACGAGCAGAGACTTTGACACGTAAATAGATCGAACATATCTGCAAACTGAAAGCAGCAGCAGTCAACAGGGTAATCACCCCATCGCCCTTGGTCACTGTGCCCCCGACCACAGCACAATCTCCCTCTATCACTGTCTTTGATCAAACGGCCCCATTGACGTTCCCAGCATCGAGTTACTCGAGAGAGCAATTTAGTTTGTGGGTGTGAGTCAAGTCAACACGATGATGACGATATATGTGCTCATGGATTCCCTGTTGTTTAACTGACTAATTAATTGCCTACGTGTCATTCAATGTAAGATTGTAACAGACGAGAGCTGGAGTTGACAGTTTCCCGTGCACAAGTTAACCATCCTCCCCAACCCTACAGTCAATACTCTTATCACACTACAGTCCCCCGCACTGCCCTACTGTCCGTCCATTTTCTTAAAGCACAAACCTCTAATGCCCTCTTCCTTTACAATTAATTCTTTCACAGGTTGTGTGCAACCCAGGCACGGCCTATATTTGTTTTAATCCCAGCCGGGAGCTGGGAGGCTAAGAGTCAAGCACTTTGCAAGAGGCCGAAAGTCACGTTTTGATCAGACTGGGTAAAGATGGCAGGACTGAGTAAGGGCTTAGGACAACACAGTGGCTCAGTGGTTAACACTGCAGTCGTATGGCGCTAGGGACCCGGGTTCAATTCCACACTTGGGCGACTGTCTGTGTGGAGTTTGCACATTCTCCCTGTGTCTTCGTGGGTTTCCTCCCACAGTCCAAAGATGTGCAGGTTAGGGTGGATTGACCGTGCTAAATTGTCCCCTGGGTCCAGGGATGTGCAGGTTAGGTGGATCGGCCACGCTAAATTCTCCATAGTGCCCAGGGATGTGCAGGCTAGGTGGATTAGCCATGGGAAATACATGGTTACAGTGACAGAGTTGGGTCTGGGTAGGATGCTCTTCGGATGTTTGGCCTGGACTCGATGGGCCATATGGCCTGCTTCCACACTGTAGGGATTCCATGACAGGAGATTTCCTTCCCTGGATGGCATTTCTGAGCCAGTTCAGTCTTTATGGTTGATCACAGTTTCAGGGTCACCCTTACGATTTGGATTGGTTTAGATATGGGAAGATGAGAGGAGACTCGAGTGGAATGTTAATTCCCAGTCTATCTTGGTTGGACTGAATGGCCTGCAGCTCGCTGTCGAACCCGTATTATCACTGAGACTTGCCTCCACTGGGATCCAAGTCCCCCAGGTCTTGAACTTCTGTCCACATTTGCCTCTGGATTCCTTGGACCACCAGGTCAGCTTTTCTTTCACGTAAGTTTCACGGAGCAGAGATTCACAATTTGTTGTTTGAGGGAAAATTATCCTCATCCTGGTGACCTCTTGTCCCACATTCACCAGGATGAGGAGGAATTGGGGGTGAGGGCTCGATGGGGTGCTTTTGTGATTGCCCATTTCACAGAAATGCAGACAATAGAGGAGTAGGCTATTCGGCCCGTTGAGCCTGCTCCATCATTCAATGTGACCTCGGCTGATTCTCCAATTTCTCGCTTTCTCCACAAACCCTTGGATCCCTTCAGCCCTCAGAAATGTATCTAACTTGGAAAGTGATAGAGATGTACTGCATGGAAACACACCCTTCGATGCAACTCTTTGATACCTACATATCCTAAATAAATCTCATCCCATTTGCCAGTATATCCCTCTAAACCCTTCCTTTTCACGTACCCATCCAGATGACTGTTAAATGTTGTAATTGTACCGGCCTCCACCACTTCCTCTGGCAGCTCATTCCATACACGCACCACCCTCTGCGTGAAAAAGTTACCCCTCACGTCCCTTTTAAATCTTCCCCACTCACCTTAAACCTATGCCCCTCTAGTTTTGGACTCCCCCACCCTGGAAAAAAGACCTTGGCTACTTACCCTATCCATGCCCCTCATGATTTTATAAACCTCTATAAGGTCACCCCTCAGGCTCTGAAGCTCCAAGGAAAAGACCCCTGGCCTATTCAGCCTCTCCCAGTAGCTCTCATCCTCCAGCCCTGGCAACATCCTTGTAAATCTTTTCTGCACCTTTTCAAGTTTCACAACATCCTTCCTCTGGCAGGGAGAGCAGAACTGAATGCAGCATTCTGAACATTCAGTGTTTCAGCCTTGTCCGCTTTCAGTGGCAGAGAGTTCCACAGGAGCCCCTCCACCCTGCCATCAATCTCTGGGTGAACTCGTTTCTCCTCGCCACAGTGGCCTATCCCTTACATTAAACTGTGACCCCTCCTGGTTCTTGTCCCTCCAATCAATCCCTCCTCCGGGGGTCTCCTCTCATCCCTGCTGACAGAATGTTTCTGACCCTCCTCAGCAAGTGGCAAGTTGAAGAAACGTTAAAAAAGAGGAGTCCAGTTGTGCTTTCAGAAGTGGAGATGGGGTGGTGCAGGGACAATGCCCTGGTAACTCCCAGGCTGACGTTTGGGGACTAAACGCACTGTGGCAGCTGGCAGGAAAGCCAATCCAATTCATTAAATCTACAGCCGAAAGCCGGCCTCTGTAATCATGACCACGACACAACTGCTGACTCGATGGAGAAACCCGTCTGCGTCCCACATGTGCCCGTTGGGGGGGGCCAATCCACCATCCTTAAACGGCCTGGCCCACTGCTGTACCAGACGCACAACGACAGAACTGACTCTTACGTGGCCCCTCAAGCAACCATGCCAGCAACACCCGCAAAACCATTGATAAATTACCAATGCCCCCATTTAACGATCCGAGGATTCCTCTCTTGTGACGTGCTACTCCCTCTGTCACTAACACACCCGCCCGCTTTGCTCATTCCTGCAAGCTAACTGCTGGCACTCTTGACCAAAGGCAGTTCCAACATTTCTGCACCATTTCAGAGCTTCTGGACTTTGTCAGCAACTTGCGCTCACTCTCGAGCAGACTTGCCAATTTAAACAGTCGATGCTCCGTATTCTCCACAACTGGTTTACGCGTTTTATCCTTCTCCTTCAATCCCACCTTGACTAAACAGGTTAGCACTCTTTCCTTTTCCTCCTGGCCATTGGTTAATGTGGCGATCACAAAAACAAGGTGGAAAATTACATCCCTGCTCCGCGGTGTCCAATCCAATTTAGGCTGATCTCAACAGCTAGATCCCTCTTCCCCGCACATTCCCGTGTCCCTCGATTCCCTGAAACATGACAATTCTGCCTCACAGCTGACGACGGAGTGTCTGCTACACTGAGGCAGAGAATTCCAAAGATTACCGATGCTCCAAGTCTAGAAATTTCTCCTCATCCTGGATACTTTTTGATCGGTCCCTCATTGCGAGATGGTGCCACAGACAGCCCTGGGCCCACCCCATCAAGATTCTTTCAGCACCTTGCGCCTCAGTGTCTTGTCTCCTGTTCTGAACTCCAGAGAACATGGAAGCAACAGGCCAGGGGCTAATCGAATGAACCTTCACTTCAGTACATCTTTCCTGGGGGACCAAAATGACGCGTGGTATCCCATATCTCAACCAAAACCCTGTTTAATTGCAACAAGACTTCTTCATACTTCGACTGCACCTCTTTGCAATAAAGTCGTACATGTTAACCATTTGAGCTCCTTATACTCTCACACAGACAGACAATTCTATTGAAATACAATTTTAATATTTAAAATTCCTTTTTAAAAGTTGTTGGGGTCCCCCCCCCCCGACTTTTCTTCTTGCAATGGAACTGAATAACATCACTTCTCCACTTGTCACCTGCTCGCTTAACCTGCCAACATCTCCTTGACAGCTCTCTGCGTACTCCCCACTTTTCCTCCTAGCTTTGAATCATCTGTAAACCGAGACACAACACTGTCCACCTCTTCATCCAAGTCATGAATACAGGTTGGAAATAGTTGAGTCCCCTCATGTCCTTGCAATATTCCAGACTAACAACCCTTCCACCCTCGTGGACTCCACTGTTATCTCCTGGTTAATCCCGTGAGCACTCTATTCTCCCTACCAGTGTTCAACCCAACCACCACTCGATTCCTGCCCACCACCCGGCCCTGGTTAACCTAATAACCACTCGCATTCATCGCGCTGACATCCCCTCCCTCCTCCAAACTAATCACCCACACACCACGTCCTGGCTCACCGGGTAACCACTGTGCTGCACAAACCCAACAACCTGCCGCCCCATCCCGTATCTATAAACCTGGTGTCCAGGACATAATCCTAACCCAACCCCCCACGCCGCACGATTGATTCTCAGGAGCCACTGCTTTCTGCATCCTTCCACTCAACAACAGCTAGTTGACCAGGTACCCATCGCATTCTCCGCACAACGTTGCATCCCGGTCAATCTGGTAATCACATCATTCGGCCCACCACCCATTGGTTAACACTCCTGCTCTATTCTGCGACGCGTTGTGACACATTCACCCACATAACATCCCTCAGTTTACAGGGGTAACCACGTTCCCAATTTCCCAGTTCACCCAGCAATTGCAAACAGATCGCCCGTGCCCCGGGGGGACCTGGAAACCATTCTGTCACGCTATCCCAAACCCCCCCCCGCTCTACTGGGGGTTGCCTGGTGATTACTATCCCCTGTTGCTCACCCTGGGGTGACCCGAGTAACCACATCCCCTCTACTGGAATCACCTGTTAACCTCTGAACACCCACACCTCCCTCCCCACATTAATAGGGGTTACCTATTAATGACTGTTCCCCCACCCACCCCCAAACCCACTCCGGCCGCAGTAACCTGAGAACAATTGTCTCGCACGCTTCCTCCCTTCGGGGTTACCTGGTAACCACGGATGACCCCACCACCCCCTCTCACCCCTGGGATTACCTAGTAACCACAAACCCTTCTCCCCTCACCCCCAGGGTTACCTAGTAACCACAGGCCCACCCACTCCCTCACCCCTTGGGTTACCTGGTAACCACGGACCACCGCCCTCACCCCCTGGGGTTGCCCTATAACCACGGACACTCCCCGCCTCACCCCCTGGGTTACCTGGTAACCACAGACCATTCCCCTCACCCCCGGGTTACCTGGTAACCACGGACCACCACCCTCACCCCCTGGGGTTGCCTAGTAACCATGGACCTGCAACCCCCATCCCCTGGGTTACTTGGTAACCATGAACATCATCCCTCACCATCTGGGTTACCTAGTAACCACGGACGACCCTCACCCCTCTGGTTAACTCGTAACCACAGACGACACCCACCCCTCACCCCTTTGGTTACCTGGTAACCACAGACCAACCCGCCCCCTCACCCCTTTGGTTACCTGGTAACCACAGACCACCTCGCCCCCTAACCCCGTGGGTTACCTGGTAACCACAGACCAACCCGC
>JAHRHZ010000240.1:855-15397 GCA_024137785.1 Ginglymostoma cirratum | reverse complement strand
AAGCTTTCTTGCTCCTACGATGCTGCTTGGCCTGCTGTGTTCATCCAGCTCTACATGGAGTCTGTTCAGGTGTTTTTACTGAAGAGAAAGAGAGATGCACGCATGCACACCATCTGCCCTTCCAGCAGTCTGAAGCTTTCTACCAGTGTCACTTCTGCCCACGGGCTCTTCAGGTCCCGAGGAGACTTGGCGTAGTTATTGTCAGACTAGCTGGTCGCCAGCCCAGAAACCAATCAGCAACCTGTCGCTAACCAAATCTCGCCGACTCTTGGACCATCTCCCTGACAACTCCCCTGATGCAAATCAAAGCTTGTGATTTTCATCTTCCAAAGTCTGTTTGGAGTCTGGGCTAGCCATCGTTGGGGTATTCAAAATCTTAGCCACGGGTAGAGTCACTTCACTGCTGGCAAATGATTTGGCAGCAGCGAAAGGCATAGCTTCACCGACAGGTCATGGAAAGCCCAGCGAAAGGGCAAGAGAGTGAGCAGTTCCACAAACAGTTTATGCAGGTCAGTAACTAGTGAGCAGAACAACAGCTGAACATCTCTCACAAGCAAATCACAGTAAAACTGTGAGCAATACGCCACTCGAAGTATCTCCTTATGATGTACCACTGTGTTTAATGGGAAGGTGTCTCCACTTATTCATCTGAACTCTAACACACTCTGAAACTCAGCCTTAGCTTCAGCGTGAGCCCTCTGTGCTTGCCACCTTAACTCCGATTCTGTTCCCTGAGCCTCAAATCACTTAAGACGTGCCAAGCGCCAGGTTTGAATGATCAGGGTTCAGCTGGTGTTAGAAATTCATGGAAAAGCTCGGTAGGTCTGGCAGCATCCGTGGAGAGAAATCAGAGTTAACGTTTCGCGTTGGACAGTTCTGAGGAAGGGTCTCTTGACCCGAAACGTTAGCCCTGATTTATTCCCACAGATGCTGCTGAGCTTTTCCAGCAATTTCAGTTTCTCTTATTGATCCACACTTCGTATGGTTTTTAATTCAGCTAATGTAGCATCTGCTTGTGTGGTCCCTGTGCTGTGTCGGGCTAAACAGGTGTGGGTTAGTTATCTGCATGGGGTGGATATTTTCCGAGCAGCCTGACAGGCCCTCGGAGCAGGTGGGACTTGAGCCCAGGCCTCCTGGCTCAAAGGTAAGGGGTCTACCAATGTGGCTTAAGAGACCCATTATATTCTTGGGTGTCGTTCACATTCTCTGTGGTCCAGGCGGTTTTTCTAGTCAGTCTGTTCAGAGATGTTATGACACCAGTCTGGAGCAGGTCAGGACCTGAATCCAGGCCTCCTGGCTCAGAGATGGAGCGCTACCACTGTGCCACAAGCACTGTCACGAATTGGCCTCAGGTTTTGGCTTGGCTGTTTGAGCATCCATTGGTGCTGAAGACTTTGTTTTAGATTGCATTATCTGAGCGATCTCCCTGCACCGTAATCTCAACGTGTTAATGGTTCAGGCATGGTTCTGCAGGACTGTGACCATGCTGTGGCAGGTCCTGGTCCATACTGAGTGGTCTGTGCTGGATCCTGATCCCCTTTCCCACATTAGCTGAAACTGAGAACTTCAGTTCCAAACCCTTTGGCCTACTGTTGCCAAAGCCATCGAATTGACTCTTGAGGTCCCCGTGTTGAAAACAGTAACCACTCCATTGACCAGACTGCGTGACGGTCAACCTTTTTCCTTCCACCCTTCGCCATTAACCCAAGCTGCCTGTGTTACCACTGGTTTTAGTGGGGAGTCCTACAGTGCCCAGGTCTGACCCAAGCACCACTTGGCCAAATCAGTGCTGGAGATGTTTAGAATGGCGGGCACTCGCTCATGGTATATGTCAATATATGGAAGGTTTGTCGTCCTTTATCAGCACTAGTCCGTATTCTGGTCAATTGGTTCAAGCCTAGATGTGGGGGAATCACTCATCCGCACCTCCAGTTCCTTTACCCCCACTCCCCTCTCTATTGTGTGGGCAGTTTGGTTGCCACTGTAGTGGTAATTTTGTTGCTGATGTTGCCCCGGGGACTTTTATGCACTTTAAGATGTCCAGCACCACCATCTCTATAATATGGACATTTTTCAAATATCTGTTTATTTCCCCAAGTTCTCTAGCTTCCATGTCCTTCTCTACAGTAAACATTGATACAAAATACTCATTTAGTATCTTCCCCATCTCCTGCGGTTCCACGCACACACGACCTTGCTGATCTTTATGGGGCCTTATTTTCTCCCTGGTTACCCTTTTTGGATTCTCCTTAAACCCTATTTACCAAAACTGTCTCATGTCCCCTTTTTGCCCTCCTGATTTGCTCGTTAAGTTTACTCCCGATGTCCTTTTACCCTTCTGGCGATACACTGCCATCTGTACCTGACATATACTTCCTTCTTCCTCTTGACCAGAACCTCAATTTCTCTACTCATCCAGCATTCCCTTCACTCTAACAGGACCATATTGTCTCTGGGCTCTTGTCTCATTTTTAAAGGCTTCCCATTTTCCAGCTGTCCCTTTACCTGCAAACATCCACCCCCGGTGTCTTTTGAAATTTCTTGCCCAATGTGACCAATCTGGCCCCAAAGTGCTCCCGCACTGACACCTCCATCAACTGCCCTGCCTTACTTCCCAAGAGTAAGAAAAATTTTGCTTCTTCTCCAGTAGGTACATCCGTATACTGAATCAGAATTATTTTTTGTACACTCTTAACAAATTCCTCAGCGTCCAAGCCCTTAACACTACGGCAGCCCTGGTCTATGTTTGGACAGTTAAAATCCCCCACAGTTACCACCCTATTATTCTCACAGATAACTGGGATATCCATACAAGTTTGTTTCTCAATGTACCGATAACTATTCGGCGGTCTACAGTGCAACCCCAGTAAGGTGATCATCCTTTTCTTCTTTTCCACCCAAATAACTTCCCTGGAATATCCTCCCGAAGTACAGCCGTAATGTTATCCCCAGTCAAAAATGCCACTCTCCCTCCTCTCTTGCACCTCCCCCTGCCCCCTTTCTGCAATATTAAGCTGTCAGTTCTGTTCATCCCTGAGCCTGTTCATCTCTGTAACAGCTATGACATCCCAATCCCATGTTCCCAACCATGTCCTGACTTCATCTGCCTTACTTGTCAGGCCTCTTGCATTGAAATAAATACAGTTTAATTGATCAGTCCTGCCTCGTTCTCTACTTTGCTCCTGACTGTTTGACTTGCTCCTTTTCCCAATTGCACCAGCCTCACATCTTTCCTCACTATCTCCCTGGGTCCCAACCTCCTCTTCCTTACTGGTTTAAATCCTCGCACGCAGCTCTAGCAAATCTTCCCACCAGTATATTAGTCCCCTTCCAATTCAGGTGCGACCCATCCTTCTTATACAGGTCACTTCTACCCCAGAAGACATTATAATGATCCTTCTCCCCTGCACCAACTCCTCAGCCTCACATTAATCTGCACTATTGTAATATTCCTACCCTCACTAGCACTTGGCACCAGGAGTAAACCAGACATTACGATGCTTGAGGACCTGCTTTTTTTAACCTCCTGCCTAATTTCCTATATTCTCTCCTCAGAACCTCATCATTTTCTCTTCCTATGTTGTTGGTTCCAATGTGTACAATTACCTCCTTCTGGTCCCTCTCCCCTTTGAGAATATTGTGCACCCTCTCTGAGACATTCTTGACCCTGGCCCCAGGGAGGCAACAAACAGTTCTGGTGTTCCATTGACTGTGTATGCTTCTTACTACAGAGTCCCCGACCACAACCGCTCACTTGGAACCTGACATATGCCTCGTTACATTAGAGCCAGTCTCAGTACCAGAAACCAGGCTGTCAGTGCTACATTCGCCTGAGAGTCCCTCAATCCCTAGATTTTCCAAAACAGCATTCTTGTTTGAGGTGAGGATAGCCACAGGAGACTCCTGCACGACCTGCCTCCCTCCACTACCTTGCCTAGAGGTAACCCATCTACCTGACTGTATCTGCCTTTTGTTTTCCTACCTTCCTGAAATTGCCATCCATCGCACCTCCTGGCTCCTGTAACTTGCGCATTGCCTCTAACTGCCAATCCAACCCATCTGATAGGATTCACAACAAAGCACACTTCCTGCAGACATGAATTGTTAGTAACATGGAAATCTCCGTAATCTCCCACATCTGACAGGAAGAACACGTCATTGTACTAAAGGCCATCTGTGCACCTTAACAATCTATAGTTCCATAAAACTGCTGTGAAAACGCTGCTGTATGATAACTTCGTACCTGTTTTATATTTTAAAAAAGTTTAATCTAGAGACAGATCTCAATAAAACATACAAACAATACTTTTGTAGATTTACAAATGCAAAGAAAACAGCAGAGTTAGTCCTTTTTTTTAAAAAAGGAAATTTAGCTGTTCCCCTGCTGTGAACAGGTCTGTCCAACACCAGCTCTGAATTTTACAGTTTGTTTATTTTTCTTAGACTGAACGCTAGTGTCCAGAGCAGAAGTAGTCAGCTGCGAAAGTTCACTGAGATAACAGGGTGTAGAGCTGGATGAACACAGCAGCATCAGAGGAGCAGGAAAGCTGATGTTTCGGGCCTAGACCCTTCTTCTGGTTAGTTAGCTGTGCAGGTTCACTGGTCTTTTCTTAACCTCCGTGCGGTACCTTGTTGCAAATTTATAGCAATATGTTTTTTCTTCCCCCTGCCCCAACGGTGGTTTCACGGTCATCGTTAGAGTCTTAATTCCAGATGCTGTTTATTGAATGCAGACTATACCATGGTAGGATTTGAGCCTGGGTCCCCAGGGCATGAGCTAAGTTCCTGCATTAACAGTCTAGGGATAATACCACTAAACCATAGCCTCCCCCTAGTCTGATGGTTACCGTGGAATGGTTTGTAAATCTTAAAACACAATGCAATGGCCTCTCCTTTCACTTGTCAACACAAAGTACAGGCAGTGATGCGTTATACATCAATCGTCCATCTGTTGATGGCTCTGCAATAGTTATTGGAGGAGCTGTTAGTATTTCCACAATGCATTCCACCACCAGGGCCAACATGGTCCAACTACGCTGTTAGCTAATGAATCTGTTAAATGGGTTAGTGACCTTGCTTTAACTCTGGCCAACGTTTCTCATTTTCAGTAAGGTTTATCACCAATCATCATCTCATCCACTTTGTGGTTAAACAGGTTCTTCTTTTCAGATGTCAGGCTCCCTAACCCATTACTTTGGGCCCTGAAATAACTCCATTAAGGCTGGTATCCCATCACTAAGTGACCCGTTACTAACACGTGCTTAGACACGATGCTGACCCAGCTAGCTCTGGGTGAGCAGAACGCCGGACACTCCTGTTGGTATCTGTCGGCCAGGACTCCCCGAATGGACTAGGTTAACAGCCCCAATACCTGGCTGATCTCATTCCAACCATTACAGGCCCCTTCAGAGATCGTAAGAACAGCTGCTGCTGGATTCCGAGATAACACAGTGTGGAGCTGGATGAACGCAGCAGGCCAGGCAGCATCAGAGGAGCAGGAAAGATGACGTTCCGGGTTGGATCTGAAGAAGGGTCCCGGCCTGAAACGCCAACGTTCCTGCTCCTCTGATGCTATCTGGCCTGCTGTGTTTCTCCAGCTCCGCGCAGTGTTACGTACGGTGTCTAAGAAGTTTTGTTCATGTAGTTTCAATCTTCCTCTTTTACAAACCATGGCCATTTGCTGTCAATTCCTATATAAATTTGTCCTTGCCTTCATTAAGTTATTCCAGACAGAGTTATTGCTGCTTCTCTCTGTGTAATTTTGTTGATTCTTCAGTAACATGTGAACATGGGAGGGATGGTTAGTAAGTTTGCAGATGACACCAAAATTGGAGGGGTAGTGAACACCTCAGAGTACAACAGGACCTTGATCAGATGGGTCAACGGGCCGAGGAGTGGGGGGCATATTTTGAAAGTGCAAGGAAAAAGATTTAAAAGGAACCTGAGGATCAATTAGTTCACACAGAGGATGGTTCGAATGTGGAATAAACTAGCAAAAGAACTGGTGGATGCAGGTACAGTTACAACATGTAAAAAACACAACATTTGGGCAGGTACATGAATGGGAAAGGTTTAGAGGGAAATGGGCTAAATGTTGGATCAAAGGGTCTGTTTCCGTGCTGTATGACTCTTAAGTTGCTGTAAAATTCACAAGAACATCCTTAAATCTTGCTCTTAAATATAACACATCGTTTGTTTTTGCAGTTGAGATGGGGATTAGTTACCAAACATATTCACATGATGCTTCAATGTTTTTTTAACAAATGAAACCACGTTTACTGTGGAAAAGGTAAACGTATAAACAAGCAAGTCTATATATGTGTTACAGTTTAGAAAGACCTTAATGTAGACTGCAAAGAAAAATGCTCAACCCATTTCCCAGCACCAGCCTTTACGGATACTCAATCCTAGTGCAGTGTTGGTCCTGTCTTAACTCATCAATTTCTTAGGTAACAAGCTGTTTCCAGTTTTATCTATCAGTTCTATCTAGTGGAGGTCCTATCCTCCACTACTATCCTTCGGATTATCTTTTCACATTTTTGAGTTAGACTTTTTTGTATACTTTTTAAACTGCCTTCCACACTGTCTGCAAAAGTTTGTGGCATTATGATAGATCAAAAGCCTAGCTGGACCAACACAAAATTCTGCACTTCCTTGTAAGCTGAAAAAACCAATGTAAATCCAGTGTTCTTTGCTTCTCTCTGCTTCCTGCAGCTTAAGGCAATATCCAAATCAAGCTTCCATTTGTGCTTAAACCCCACTTTCAGATTTCATTATTTAAGGACTGATGCATTTCATTGAATCGTAGACCTTCCCATTGATACCTTGTTGGACACAATAAAACAAGTGAAATTTGCAATGTATTAAGGAAACATTACCCCAGTACGTTATTGTTTCTTTTCCTTCCTGACAGTCAACCTAGTGACAATTATGATTCTGTTTCTAGGAAAATGTGGTCCGTCTAAATGTACCACTCGTTACATGGTGGCTGCGGCAATGGCAGATCTATTGGTCATTATCCTGGACCTGATACTTAGGCGCATCCCAAATGTTTATTATGAGCAGTTTCTTTTCCTGGAGTTAATCCCCGTGTGTAATATCCACTCTGCCCTACTTTATGCAGCTTTCCGTCTGGTTCACAGTCTCGCTTTCCCCTTTGATCGATCTGTGGCCATTTGTTGCCAGAAGCTGAAAAGTAAATATTGCAAGAGAGAGAAATGGTGGCTGTGGTTCAGGGAGCAGTGGCTGCCCTTAGCTGTTGGAAAAATGTTTTCTGGTATTTCATGTCGTCCACATGGTATGGACTTTGGAATGCCCCCCTCCCCCGTCACGTAAGAAGTAATGTCATGTTTCCTTGGGTCTGGATAGCAAGTGAGTTATTTTGCAATGTTCTAAACCCCCATCAGGCATATTTCAGTGGCCAACAGAGTCTCGTGGGAGACTCTGGGCTGACGTGGTGTGGGCAAAAGCCAAGACCCAGAGATGGAAATTTGCAAGAAGTCCATGGTTTTGCTGTTTTGTCATCTCAGCCAATTTCATGTTCTCCTGGTCAATGTTGATTCTACATACTGTCTACGGGCGGATATGGCACTTGGGCTACAATGGTGCGCGTTTGTGAAGGAACTAGGCTTCATGCTGCAGCTCCTGATCCACGCCATGACCCAGGATAAGTTCCGAGAGCAGTGGGGGGGAGGGGAAATACGTGAAGAAGTTCCTTTGCGCAGTGCTTTTGGTGATGGGAGGGTCAAAATCGTTATGGAGTCCCATAACGTTCTTATTTCGTGTGCTGTTTTTTTTGTGGAGAATTGGTGTTGTTGCTCTGGTAACAAAACCAGGCCCACTCTATGGCTCACTTAACAGTGTGTGCGTGGAGAAGCCTATTGCAGAATAGAACAATGTAGGCATTGGGACTGTAGTTACAACCACAACGTATTAAGGTCATAGAGTGGGTCTTTGCTATCATACCATGCAGGTGTTTTGCTCTGGTAGTGAAACACAGGGGCGACTGACCCTGTGGGTACAAGACAGGCACCATGCCCGTTGCTATAGCAAAGGAAGGTGGTCCCAGTGGTAACCAGGAAGAGGTGACGTGAGGCTGCTGGGAGATGTTTGCGGAGTAACAGTTAGAGGCCTCGCTGAGGTTGTGTCACAGCGGTAGCAGGTGAGACAGCGGGAGGCCTCTCCTGACAACGTCACCTTAGTTTGCCTGACACTGCAGCAAAAGGATGTCACTGATACAGTCACAGGGCAGGCAGCCTGTTTCCCCTCCCCCCCTCCCCACACCCCACCCCCGTCATATCAGGATGGAGTGATACGGGGTAAGTGTGGGATGTGCCCCGTTACTGTGGGGTGGCGGTGGGGTGCAGCGTGAGGGTTGTTACTATCGGGACCGGATTGGGGTACAGTCGGAGAGCATGACGTCCTGGGAATGGGGCACAGTAACATGGACTATGCCATTCGAACCTGCTCCCCCATCCAATAGGATCGTGGCTGTTCATCCAACTCAGTCCCCGGTTCCCCCTTCCTCCCCGTACCCTTCGGCCCTTTTAACCCCAAGAACTATATCTAACTCCTTCCTGAAAGCATTCAGTGTTTTCACCTCGAGCACTTCCTGTGGCAAGGAATTCCCCACTCTCTGGATGACCGTCACCACCTCCGTTGGCTTTCACAGGCTTGCATCTCCTTGGGGTCACAAATCCAATACCTGGAATTCATGCAGATTACTGTCCCATCCTGGCTGTTGTTGGGATCCCCGGCACATCTCCATATCCCATTATCAATTCAATAAATGGCGTAGAATCACATCTCTGCAATTCCCAACGAAATACTCAGAAGTATGATGTCTCCGGTTTCAGTTGGTCACAACACTATCTCCTAATGCTCAGCAAGTCCCTGCCCACCAGCTCTGCTCCCCTCTATGGCTGATCCCATGGATGGTTCGGGGTTCCTGCTGTCTTTTTTGACCTGGTTTTGCTTCTAACGCTGCATCCCTCTGCGCTTCGAATCCTGTCTCCTGTCACCTTCGTAATATCACCCTCCTTCACCCCTGCCTTACCCCACCTGCTGTGTACGCTGCTTCCAGCACCCTGCACTGAATATGTACCTAACTATTCTAAGATTGTTCTCAGCTGCACACCAGTGAGCTACATTCATTCAATATCTGGCAGACCCTCAGTTCCTTATTCTCACCCTCGCATTTGCATTCCTCGTGGACTATCCACCCCCTCCCCCACTTCATCCCATTTCCAGCATCATACTTCCTGCATATTATTCCCTTTTAGTATTTCCCAAAGAAAACAAGTACCTTTCCCGCCATATCTCTCCCTGAGGCTCTGTAGAATCAATGCGACGATGTTCTGAACCACCTTAAGACATTAAAATGGTGCAGGCTGCTTTTTTGTTCATTTCCTGGTGTCGAGCATGAGGTTCGAACTTGGACAAGGGGCTTTTAACATACATTTGTGAAACGTACTCTGTGTCTGTTCACAGAACATCTGCGTAACGTTACCTTGCACACAGCGTACTCTCTGTCCGACACACTGTCTACCTGTCCACCATTTGCCTTGACTTTAAAATTCTAGCTCCAATTTCTCAATTCCAACCATTGGCTTTACCGGCCCCTCGCTCGGTGAATCTCTCCCAGCTCCCACGGTGCCTCTCCAATCCGAGCCTCCATCTCAAGCAAAACATGAACTGTGATCCCCCAACTCAATGTGTAAGGTCAATCTCCACTTTTTCACTTACTCACATATTGACGATGGTAATCCTGTCTCCCAGAAAGCGTGGTCTCTCAAAATGTATCAGCTGTTACCTGGTTTCCATGGCAGCTGCAGATTTACTCGTTATTATCCTTTGGCCTGATATCGAGACACCTCCCGATAGTTTTGGAGGAGCGTTCTATTTCCCTGAAACCCAGCCCCTTTTGTGCAATATCCACCCTTAGCTGACTGCTCGCTATCACTTTCACCTCTGACCGATTTGTGTCCATTTGTTAGCAGAAAGCCAACACTGAGAGAGCAGCATCTGTTGTTCTGGGAATAGGGCCGTGGTGAGCTGTTTGAAGGACCTTTCCTGGTAATTTATGTTCATGGAGCTTCTTAAGACAGAGATAGATAGGTACCTGGTTATCAAGGGGATCAAGGGTTACAGGGAGAAAGCAGGAGAATGGGGCTGAGGAACCTATCATCCATGGTGGAATGGTGGCGCAGACTCGATGGGCCGAATGGCCTAATTTCTGCTCCTATGTCTTACTGTCTGGACATTATGGATTCATAGAATAGAATAGAATCATAGAATCCCCCACAGTGTGAAATCAGGCCCTTCGGCCCAACAAGTCCACACCAACCCACAGAGCATCCCATCCAGACCCATCCCCCGATAACCCACCTAATCTACACATCCCTGGACACTATGGGACAATTTAGCACGGCCAATCCACCCTAACTTGCACATCTTTGGACTGTGGGAGGAAACTGGAGCACCCGGAGGAAACCCACGCAGACACGGGGAGAATGTGCAAACTCCGCACAGACAGTCACATGAGGGCGGGATCGAACCCAGGTACCTGGTGCTGTGAGCCGAGGAATGTGCTAAGAATTCCCTTTGCTCGAATTCTTCAGTTCGTGGACTTCTGAGGATCACTGAGAGACTCCACAACATTTTCTCAAGGGACAGCAGTGACAATCCAAGTGTGGAGCTTGTCAACTAGAGGGTGCATTGCTCTTCTCTTAGAGTGAGGGTGTTAAAACCTGTTGCCATGGCAAGACTGGGAGTTGGGACTGTTGTCACACAGAACAGCAATGCTTGTCCCTATTTAAACAAAGCAGCAAGCGCCCTGGCTATTGGCAATAGAAAAGATTTGGTGAGTCACTCAAACGAGAGGTAATTAGTGGGGATGTTAGAATTTCGAAACCAACACGGAAACACTGGCGCCTTAATATCAATAGATCAACAGTAAGACAATTGATAATATTGTCCTCATCCTGATCAGTGGTCTCACTGTTTATTTCTCTTCCTCGCGATTCCTTTATTCATTCCCGGGATGAGGGCGTCGCTGACCAGGCAGCATTTATTGCCCATCCCTACTTGCCCACAGGGCAGTTTAGAGGCAACCACATTGTCGTGGGCCTGGAGTCACATGTAGGCCAGACCAAGTAAGGATGGCAGTTTCCTTCCCTAAAGGACACTAGTGAACTAGCTGGATTTTTCTGACAATCAGCAATGGATTCACGGTCATCAGTAGATTCTTAATCCTAGATATTTATTGAATTCAAATTCCACCATCTGACCTGGTGGCATTCGAACCCAGGTCCCCAGAATGTTGTCTAGTCTCCAGATTAACAGTCCAACGATAACACCACTCGGCAATCATCCCCCTATGTGGCTAAATTAATGATGATTGTGATCCTGTTTCGTGTAATGTGTGGTCTGTCCAAACGCATGACTTGTTGGCTGGTGGCAGAGACAGATCTACTAATCTCCATCTCCAATATTCCATCAGTTGTTCAAATTCAGGGTTTTGTGGCCCACACTCAGAGGAACCAGTCAGTCCTCCTGCCTTACCACTGACCCTCACTCACTGACCAGTCCCCACCTCCACAATCACACTCCAATGGATTGTTTGAACCCTCAATTGGCTGATTCTTCACCCTCATTCAAAAATCTTGAAAGCGCTCCCCTCCCTGCACCCAAAATCTTCTACCACTGACTCAATAAAATCTTTCATCGCTTTTGTTTATTGTCCCCAGGTCCGTGGTTCCTGAGATTCGTCTTCAATCTCCTTGGGGACTTTGAAGCTAATGAAGCCCCCTGCACCTCCCACCAGACCCCAGTTGCCTTTCCCACACGCAACAAGGACACTTCCATCAAATTATTTCATTGTTCATTTGGCGATTTCCACCAACAACCTGGTTACTCAGGGCAACCCGATAGTAGGGCACTGGATTGGTGTTTTTGGAGGTGGGGGGGGTGACGGGGAGAGGTTAGAGGGAATCGGCAGATGCAGGGATCGCCCAATCCCCCTTCCCCTCCCCCAAACACATCCTCCTGCTGACATGCAGCAGGTCAGGGGTTGACTGGGTGCAGGGTCAACATGGGGCTCCCTCATTCCAGTGGAACTGGAGCATCGATGGGGATCTCTCTCAGATAGATTCAAACCATCATTGTGCCAGTTTGTTATTGAAGCAGAAATAGAGGACAGGGCAAGAAACAGAGGGCCGATTTCATCAAACACATCAGATGGTGTGAGGTAGCCCCTGTTTTACAACTTCCCTTGTAGGGTTACAGCGAATGCCCACCGAGGGAGAGAGAAAGGGGCGCAGGGAGCGACAGTGCAGAGCAGGGAGAGGGACGAACAACGAAAGATGGACAAGAACATGAGGAGTGAGGTGTGGAGAGAGAGAGAGTGTGTGAAAGGAACAAGAGAGTGACAGCAAAATGTGAGTGGACAACGGAGGACGAAAGGGAAGAGAGAGAAAGAAAGAGGGGCAGGGGAAGGGGAGAGCTTCTTGAGTGTTGTTGGAGCTGCCCCCATCCAGGACAAGTGGGGAGTATTCCATCCCACTCCTGACTTGTGCCTTGTAGATGGTGGGGCACAGTGAAAGGAGACCAAGAAGCAGCTTTCTGATTAGTATAAGGACCATTTCAGCAAATGCTGCGGACAGGGAGCATTGAACTGCCCTTCCCAGTCTTCCCCTTCATCCAAAAAACCAAGTTTTTTTTTTCCTTCCTTCTGTTCTTACTTGTGTGAAAAAGGGGGAGATTAGAAAGGCAGTTCCAATTTGTCAATTTAGGCGCTGACGGCCAATAACGGCTAACCTGTAGCTATTTATTTGCGACAGCGAGTCATTCAGGTTAAACAGAGAAACTCAGCTTTCTGTCAGCTGCTTCCAGACGACAGGAAAATTGGGGAAATTGGAGCACAGTTACAAATCGTTAGCTTTGGCGAGGACTGGGTAACAATTGTGCGTGGCTTTCGCCGCGCCACCCACGGAGGCGTGATTCGCAAATTAACCAATTCGAGGTGAAAAGCGAAACACTTTCAGAGTATTTCGGGTCAGGAACAGACCGGTTGGAACTGGCAGGTTCGACTGGACCATCCGAGAGGGAGTTGGACAGTGATTTAAACCGAAGCAAGTCCGGGAGGGAGAGGCAGGAAGCGGGCGTGACGTGAGAAATGCTCAGAGAGAGCTGCGCAAACACGACCGGCCGAAAAGTCTCACTATAACGAGTCGACAAGCATCCAGCAAGGGAGACAAAGCGTGCGTCAGGAATATTTTTATTGGCCGGTGCATTCAGGACTGAAATATTTTCCCTGAGAAGGACATGTTGTATCATTGCTGTTCTTCATGGTGGATCCACTTCACAACCACCTGTGAGAGACAGAGAGAAATAAAGAGAAAGGGAGTGAATCATTCTGTGCACGGTGTCTGACCAGAAGCCCCAGGCTCTTGCTCTACTCAGGAACCACCCGACAGGGAATTCCAGAACATAGCCTCCAGACAGGGATCACCACAATGCAGTAAGATACATTCTAGGGCTAGATACAGGGTAAAGCTCCCTCTACACTGTCCACCCATCAAACACGCCCAGGACAGGGACAGCACGGGGTTAGATACAGAGTAAAGCTCCCTCTACACTGTCCCCCATCAAACCTTCCCAGCACAGGGACAGCGCGGGGTTAGATACAGAGTAAAGCTCCCTCTACACTGTCCCCCATCAAACCTTCCCAGCACAGGGTCAGTATGGGGTTAGGTACAGAGTAAAGCTCCCTCTACACTGTCCCCCATCAAACCTTCCCAGCGTACTGTAATGCGTGATTTGAAATACTGACAAATGAAAAACTTACAACTGCGATAATGCACACGGCCAAGAAAATGGCACAAAGAATTAGCCAATAATAGTGCCTGCCCTGGGCTCGTGGGCCTGTGAAGGAAAGTGGGGAGAATGAGAATTGCACAAGATCAGCTTTAACCCCCAGCCATTCGTCTTCTCTTCAACGCAGAGCCCATGAGAATCAAGATAGTATGAAAGCGAGTTAAAGATCTGACAGAGAGAGGGATATCGAGAGAGAGGGGACGGCATTTCCACATTGGAGGCAGAGGAGAGGCAGTGTGTGAGAGAGGGAGAGGAAAAGACGGGATGGGTGAGAAAAAGACAGAGAGACAGAGGCGGAGGGTGAGAGAGAAGGGCGGGGGGGAGAGAGTGCTTGAGAGAGGGGGAGGATGAGAGAGAAAGGGTTGGTGAGGGTGAGTGTGAGGGGGGGGGTGAGAGAGAAAGCGTGAGAGAAGGGAGGGTGAGAGAAACACTTAGCGAGAGGGGGTGGGTGAGGGAGGGTGTGCGAGAGATAGGGCAAGGGTGAGAGAGAAGGGGAGGATGAGAGATTGAGAGAGAGAGGAGGGTGAGAGGGAGTGAGAGAAGGGGAGGGTGAGAGAGAGGGGGAGGCTGCGAGACAGGGGGAGGGTGAGAGAGATAGCTTGAGAGAGAGGAGCGAGGGTGAGAGAGAGAGAGATAGAGTGAGAGAGAGAGTGTGAGGGAGGGGGGA
>JAHRHZ010000239.1:294343-311120 GCA_024137785.1 Ginglymostoma cirratum | reverse complement strand
CCCCCACCCTCACCCAGACCCCATCACACTCACCCATTCACCTTCACCCCCTCACCTTCACCCTCACCCACTCACCCTCACCACATCCCCCTTATCGCGTCACCCTCACCCACTCACCCTCACCGCGTCACCTCACCCACTCACCCTCACCCTGTTGCCCTCATCCACTCACCCTCCACCCATCACCCTCACCCACTCACCCTCCTCCCATCACCCCCACTCACTCACCCTTCACCCATCACCCTCACCCACTCACCCTTGAATGTCACTTGAAGGCTTGAATTTGATCCCTCATTCTTGACCACTTGCCCTTGACCCTTGCATTTGACAATTCACATTCAACCCCTCCCTGCCCTCTCTCTATTGCTCCTTCCCTACTCTCTGTCTCTCCCCCCGCCTTTCTCTCTCTCTTTTCACCTCCCTACCATCTCTTTCTCTATCTCTCCCTCTCTCTCTATCTGTCTCTCTCTTTCTCTGCCTCAGTCTCCCTCCCTGGCCTTCACTGCTTCCCCTGCCCTCCCCTGTACTCAGTTACCCGTGGCTGTAGGACTAAGATGGTCGTCAGCCACGACAAGATGGAGAACAGCATGTTGGCGTAGAGGCAGAAGTGTAGGGCTCGATTGGCCAGAAAGTCATCTCCTGGTGGGAGGAGGGAGAGAGGGAGACACAGGTTAAAGTTCACTTTACCAGCACCTTTGGCCTGAATTTCTTGATGCAGGGATCATCGCTTGGGCCTAGTCCCATCAAGGAACTCAGCGGCCATTTTGTCTCCAGTTAAAAGTGTGTAAGAGCCAATTCAGAGCTTCACATTATTCTGTCATCTGTTACAATGTTACATAAGAGATAGGAGCAAAATTAGGCCATTCGCCCCTTTGAGTCTGCTTTGCCATTCGTACTTGGTTGATATGTTTCTCAACCTCAGTCTCCTTTCTCCTCCCCATGACCCTTGATTCCCTTACCAATCAAGAACTTTTCTATCTCTGTCTTAAATATACTCAATGACTCGGCCTCCACAGCCCTCAGTTGAAATGAGTTCCACAGATTCACCACCCTCTGGCTGAGTAAATTCCTCCTCATCTCAGGCTGTCCCTTCGCCTTGTCCTTGGGTCCTAGCCATTGGGACATGGGAATAGGAGCAGACCATTCACCCATCAAGCCCGTTCCACATTGCTGATGAGAGGCCTAATCCAGAGAGCTGTCTCTGGCCCATATCCCTTCAAACTTTTGCTTCATGAAAATCTGACTGTCCAAGGACGGGAAGCATCTCCAAGTGCACTCCACCCCCGCCTCTGAGTAGTAATCTGTAAATTTCAGTGAGAACCCCCTTCATCGAGTTCAGGCCCACTACAGATTCCTGGTCTTGAGTTTCTCTTGAGGCTCAGACAGGGAAATCCCCTTACAGCTCCTTGTATTATAAGGAGACACATCATGCTAACTTTCTCCAAACTCTGCGGAGATCACAGCTCAACGGTTGCACCCAATTCTGGCTAGCAGATCACAGGAAATTGTGAGGCTGCTCAAGAGATGGAGAGAGAGAGAGAGGTAAACAGAGAGTGAGATTGACCAGAATGGGGCTCTCAATGGGGTTTCAGATGGATTTGATATCCCCACAGTGAGACAAATAAGGGTGAAGAGAAAGAACCTCCAAACGGAAGGCACATGGGCCTTTGGCCCTTGTGAAAGTCACACTTTGCGTGGTCAAAGCTGAGCTGATTGCTGCTTGAAATAAGTTTGCAAACACACGCTCAAAGGCAGTCCCACAGTGAGCATGCTGACAAATATTGATCTGGGTCATGGATCTGAGAGCTGGTTAAGGAGACACGATGTGAAGCGGCCAGACAAAGGTTACAATCGTATAATCGTTCTGCACGGAAACAGGTCCTTTGGTCCAACTCGTCCATGCTGACCAGGTTTCCGAAATTGAACTAGTCCCATTTGCCAGCGTTGGGCCCATGTCCCTCTAAACCCTTCCTATCCATGTCCCCATCCAGATGCTTTTTAAATGTTATCATTGTACCAGCCTCCACCACTTCCTCTGGCAGCTCATTCCATACCACACCACTCTTTGTGTGAAAAAGTTGCCCCTCGGGTCCCTTTTAAATTTTTCTGCCTGTCACCTTAAACCTATATGCTGTACGACACCAGGCTACAGTTTGGAATCACACAAGTTTTTGGAGTGTAGCCCCTTCGTCAGGTCCACTTTATACAAGTATATAACGCAAACCTGCCAGTCTTGGCAACATCCTTGTAAATCTTTGCAGTTTAACAACATCCTTTCTGTGACCAGAATTGTGCACAGTTCTCCAAATGGGGCCTTACCAATGGCTTGCACAGCTGTAACATGACCTCCGACATCCTGCACTCAATGCACTGACCAATAAAGACAAGCGTACCAAACACCTTCTTCACTATCCTATCTACCTGGGACACCACTTTGAAGGAACTTTGAACCTGCACTCCAAGGTTTCACTGTTCAAAAACATTCCCCAGGGCCTGACCATTAGCTGTGTAAGACCTGCCCTGGTTTGTCTTACCAAAGTGCAACATTTCGCATTTATCCGAATTAAGCTCCATCTGCCATTCCTCAGCCAACAGGCTGAGTTGATCCAGATTCTGTTAAAACCTTGGATAACCTTCTTCACTGTCCACGAATCATTTCAGTTAATATTTTGAGCATGTCAGGAGGAATGAGCTGGTCATATTTTCAATATGGTCTGTTGTTTCCCTTTCTGTCTGGTGGTCCTGAATAAAAGGGACTTTCCTCTGCTTTCTTTCAAATAATAATCCAATTATTATAAGAATTTTATAAATTCAAACCTACTCTACAAAGCAAGCAGAAAAACTGGCCAAACATCGAAGCTTTAATCCAGAATCAGAATTAGAACCTCTTTTGATCCCACAGCAGACACACTCACAGAACACAAAAGACAACACATCTCTGCAGAAGGTTGTTTTAAAAGGCAGAAGAAAAAGCCATCGGCCATTGGTCCGAAAAATGAAGGATTGAATTCTCACTGGCTGCTAGCTTAATGGGTTAAGAAATTATAGAAACATTAAATACTGCAGCAGGAGTAGGCCATTCGGCCCGTCAAACTTCCTCCTCCATTCAATGTGATCACAACAGATCCAGATATTTTTACCGTCTGAAGGTGAAATCAACTTGCTGATGTCTGAGGCCACTGGACGTTATTCAAAAGAAGGCTTTAGTTTAGAAGGAAATCAAATTGGGTCAGAGTTTGTGAATGGTGGTCACAGTTCAACGTGATGCAGAGGTGCTGATGTTGGACTGGGGTGGACAAGATCAGAAGTCACATGACACCAAGTTATTTGAAATCACAAGCTTTCAAAGTGTTGCCCCTTTGTCAGGTGAAGTGAAGCACACAGGCACAGAATTTATAGACAGAGCGATCAATTGGCAGAGAGATCAAAGGATCATACAAATGGTACGAGTGGAATGTCAACAGCATGAATAATAAGTCTCTGCAGGTGATCGAAAGTGTCAGACAGTGTGAGTAAAGTGTCAACAGCTGAATAACAACCGAAGGGGTGACCTATAATCCAGTTAAATGAAGCTGAGAGATAATTACAAAAAATTAAAAATAAGGTTGTGCTGGAGACAGACCAAATGACTGGAATAACACGATAGGTGTAATAGTCACATGCCGAGAGTTTAACCAAAGTCATAAATAATCCAAAACTGTACAGACTAATTAAGTCGAGAAATCATCACAATTTATCCAGGTGATGATGACAAAACAGGAGAGAAAGGAAGATTTTACAGATATAGAACAGTGTGGTGGGGTCACATGTAGCGTGACATGAACTCAAGATCACAGTTGAAGCCATCTCCATGGGTATGGAACTTGGCTATCAGTTTCTGCTCAGTGATTTTGCGTTGTTCTGTATCACGAAGGTTACTTGGGGGGACACTTACCCAAAGATCAGAGGCTGAATGTCCTTGACCGTTAAAGTGTTCCCTGACTGGGAGGAAACATCCCTGTCTGGCGATTGTTACGCAGTGTCCATTCATCCATTGTCATAGCGTCTGCAGGGTTTCACCAACATATCATGCCTCGAGGCATCCTCACATGTGGCACACAAGGTTGGCAAAATTGGCCGAGTCACATGAGCAGCTGCCGTGCACATAGTGGGTGGTGTTCCCATGTGTGATGGTAGTGTCCATGTCGATGATCTGACATGTCTTGCACAGGTTGCCATGACAGGGTTGTATGGTGTTGTTGTCGATGTTGTCCTGAAGGCTGGGTAGATTTTTGCTGCAAACAATGGTCTGTTTAAGGCTTGGCGGTTGTTTCAGAGTCTGGAGGATATCAGAATCCTGAGATATTGAAGTTTTGTGTTCAAACAAGAGGGGACTGTGGTATTGCCTTACAGCTGTACAGCTGCTGTGGAGCATTTTCCTTCTCTCTATCCGTCCCTCGAGTTTGCAAAACAAAACTAATACAGATCCAGAAGGGGTTGCTAGGCAACCACAAGCACTGGGGTCCCTATAATCTCTTGGACTTCAAAGCCAGATTTCGAACAATTCAGGGCAATGACTGTCTCCAGAAAGGGAGGATCTAATCACTGCCCCCTTGGCATCCAATAGTGTCACCACTACTGAATCTAACCACCGACGTGCAGTAGCAGCAGCGTGTACCATCTACAAGAAATTCACCAAAGATCCTCAGGCAGCACCTTCCAAACCCACGACCCACTTCCATCCAGAAGGACAAGGGGCAGCAGGTACATGGGAACACCACCCCCTGCACGTTCCCCTCCGAGCCACTCCCCATCCCGACTTGGAAATATATCGCAGTTCATTCAGTGTCGCTGGGTCAGAATCCCTGGAATTCCCTCCCTAAGGGACACTGTGGGTCAACCCACAGCACATGGACTGCAGCGGTTCAAGAAGGCAGCTCACCCCCACTTTCTCAAGGAGGGAAACTAGGGACAGGGCAATAAATGCTGGGCCCAGCCAGCGATGTCCCACAAGAGGATACAAAATAACTCTTGTAATTCCTTAAAAGCTTTGCTTGGCTGCTTACCAAAATTGATTAACCTCCTGCAATCAGGAGGCTCCACCTCCACATTGGTCTCACTTCAAAGAAATCACATAGATTCCCTTCAAATTCTTTCTTAAAATGAGAACATTGTTCAATCCAGAAAGTGTCCAAGATCTTCTAGATCCTCAGCTAGCCATATAGAGATAGTCAGGCTCTAAAGGACATAGCTGCTAGACTGGGTCTGCGGCAGGTGGTGAGGGAACCAACAAGAGGGAAAAACGTACTTAACCCCATCCTTACCAATCTGCCAGCTGCAATTACATCTGTCCATGACAGTATCGGTAAGAGTGACCACCGCACAGTTCCACCTTCACATTGAGAGTAACCTCCATTGTGTTGTGTGGCACTATCACCGTGCTAAATGGGATAGACTTCACACAGATCTAGCAACTCAAGACTGGGCATCCATCAGGTGCTGTGGGCCATCAACAGCTGTGGAATTTTACTCCAGAACAATCTGTAACCTCATGGCCCAGCATATCCCCCCCTGAACCATTATCATCAAGCCAGGGGATCAACCCTGGTTCAATGGAGAGTGTAGGAGTGCACTTCACCTGATGAAGGAGCAATGGTCCAAACTCTTGAGTGATTTCAAGTAAACCTTTTGTACTATAATCTGCTGCCATGCGACTTCTGACTTTGCCCATTCCAGCCCATCACATCGTGTATGTTTAAGGCTGAGATAGACAGATTCTTGATCATCCAGGAATCAAGAGTTACTGGGAAAGGGCAGGAAAGTGGCTGTGAGGAATGTGGGGATCAGGCATGATCCTATTGCATGGCGGAGCAAGCTCGAGGGACTGAATGGCCTTCTCCTGTTTCTATGTCGGATGGTCTTATAGCCTTAATGTCATTTCCCAGCCCAAAGCCCTGGAAACTCTGACGACACAAGTGACTGATGTGAAGAGTGCTCCACTCTTCTGAGGGTTTCTGAATGAAACAGCCTTTCTGGGTGTGAGTTTCACATTCTGAATGAGAAGTGATATCTCCTCGAGGAACCTCTCAGTCTCTCACTGCAAGGTGCAGCAGGCGGGTCACGGGGAAGCAGAATGCAGGCCACACGTGCTCTGTTCCCCAGTTCCATTTCACTAGGAGTGGCTTACATCCTTCCTCAGCTTCCCATACTCTCCCTTTTGGCTTGATGGAGCCGAATGGTCTTGGTCCTAGCCCTTAACAGGCTGTCCGTAACTGGTTTATATAGCACATGCCCCTGGACTGGGGTCAGTTAGCCCAGTAGGCTAGACAGTTGGTTTGCAATGCAGAGTGACTCCAACAGCATGGGTTCAATTCCTACACCCGCTGAGGTTAGCATGGAGGACTCTCCTTCTCAACCTTTCCCCTTGCCTGAGGCATGATGACCATCAGGTTAAATGACCACTAGTCATGTGTCTCCAGTGAGGAGCTGTCCTATGATCTGGTAAGACCATACTTGTATCTGCAGCACCATGTCACTGCTCTGACAGAGGGATGTGAATGTGTTGGAAACATTTCAGAGCAGGTTTACCGGACTAAAGCCTGGAGTGAGTGGATTGTCTGATGAGGAAAATGTCCTCACCTCATCAAAGTCTTCAAGATACTAACAGGAAAAGTCAGGGTAGATAAAGGACAGGGACAGCACGGGGTTAGATCCAGAGTAAAGCTCCCTCTACACTGTCTCCCATCAAATACTCCCAGGGACAGGGACAGCAAGGGATTATATACTAAATTTGACAACATTGTAGACAATGAAGGTGGGAGCATATAATTACAAAGGGGTATGGATAAACTGGGTGAATGGGTGAAACTGTATTTGATGGGGTTCAGTGCAAGTGCGTGGTTAGCAAGTTGGAGTACAAAGGAGTTTTACAAGAACGATACAGGTAGTTCTGCTATAACGTGTGTTTCATTAATGTCAATTGGCTATAACGCGATTGATGAATAGTGGAAACTGTGTGGATAATGCAAACATAACGAGGGAGCAGAGTCTGAGAATGATGTCTGCAGCATCCAGGAGAGACGTTAGAAAGCACATTGACTCACTAAGGCTGGGAGAGGTTCGGAGTTCTCTTGCACAAACAGCAGTTCAAATCTGAAATAGATACAAGCTTTTGTTAAGCAAAAGTATTGAAGGATATTGCCCAAAGGTAGGCCTATGGAGGTAGATCAGCCCTGATCCCATTGAGGGGCTGAATGGCCTGCTCCTGTCTCCCTGAAAAAAGTGGTGGATTTTCAGAGGTGGGCCGAATTGGATTTGATTTGGCAGGTGGGGGGAACAGCAGGAAGTAGAAGGGGAGGGGTGGGGGCATGATAGCTGCCTCCATTCGAATGGGTGCCGCCATCTTTGATACTGGCAGCTCCTCACCTGGTTGGAAGGGAAGCTGGTCCGCATCGATGACATCCTCGAAGGCCCGGATGCGCTTCCGCAGTTTCTCGGCAATCACCTGTTCCTCCATCACGCGCCGCCTGGCGGCAGGGGGCGGGGTCTGTTACCGGGGACGCCGGGGTCACGATGGTCAAGGGGCGGTGTCTGTTACCGGGGACACTGGGGTCACAATGGTCGGGGGGGCGGAGTCTGTTACCAGGGGCACCGGGGTCACAATGGTCAGGGGGCAGGGTCTGTTACTAGGGACACTGGGGTCACAATGGTCAGGGGGCAGGGTCTGTTACTAGGGACACTGGGGTCACAATGGTTGAGGGCGGGGAATGTTTCCAGGGACACCAGCGTCACAATGGTCGGGGGTGTGGTCTGTAACTAGGATACAGTGTCACAATGGTCAGGGGTGGGGTCTATTACTGGGGTCACTGGGGTCACAGAGGTCGACAGGAGGGCCCTGTTACTAGGGATAAGGGGGTCACAAAGATCGGGGGTAGGGGTCACAAAGGAGGGAACCTGGAGGAGGAGGAGAGGGCCGCCTGCTCTTTGCGATCTCCGAGCCCGTTGTGTTGGATTGGGATGGGGTTACGGACAGAGGATTGACCAACTCATGGAACAGAGAGTGTCCATAAAGGGAGGTCAGGTGGCGTTTTCAGGATAGCAGCCTGGAACGAGTGGAGTACCACAGGTAAACAGTCCTGGGGCCACATTTATCAGCAATGCATATTCATAATGTGGATGTGGGAAGGGAATGTACTGTCGTCCAGTTTGGAAATGACACGAAAATAGGTCGAAGGGCAAGTGGTGAGGGTGTCAGACCCTGCAGAGGGTTCAGACACGTTAAATGATTGGGTAAACGCTTAGCGGATGGAATACAATGATGAGAAATGTCAGGAATTGGCAGGAAGAATACAGGAGGTGAATATTATTTAAATGGGAAAAAGACTGGAGATAGCTGCAGAACAGCGGCATTTCAGAGTCTTCGTATAACTCACAAAAAGCCACATAGGGCACATGGTGGAGGAGCAAGGGATTGCTGAGAGACTGCAGAATCACATCCGTGCCTTCAAGGGTATAAGGAAATAAGATGCGAAGGCCTTAATATGTGGGAAGTAGGCCATTCAGCCCATCAAGTCTACTCCACTGTTCAATGAGATCATGGCTGATTTGATCATCCTCAACTCCACTCTCCTGCATTTTGCCCATTGCTTCCAATTCCCTCTCCTGATTTACAACCTGTCTGTCTCAGCCTTGGATCTACCTACTGTTTTAAGTGGATGACCACTCATTTTTAATGAGTGACTCTTAGTTTTAGCATCCATCAGTGTTATTTGGAATGTCGCTTTAATCACAGGAACTCTTCTTGCTGGAGCATTGAGTTTTATGCCTGCAGGTTGTATTGTTATTTAGAGTCAGACAGTCAGACAGCACAAAAACAGACCCTTGGGTCCAACCCGTCCATGCTGACCAGATATCCTAAATTAATTTGGCCCATATCCCTCTTAAACCCTTCCTATTCATAGACCCATCCAGATGCATTTTAAGTGTTGTAATTGTACCAGCTTCCACCACTTCCTCTGGCAGCTCATTCCATACACACACCATCCTCTGAGTGAGAAAGCTGCCCCTCAGGTCCCTTTTAAACCTTTCTCCTCTCACCTTAAACCTATGCCTCTCTAGTTTTAGATGACCCCACCCCTTAGGGAAAAGACTTCGACTATCCATCCTATCCATGCCCCTCATGATTTTATAAACCTCTATAAGGTCACCCCTCAGCCTCCAATGCTCCAGGAAAAATAGCCCCCAGTCTGTTCAGCCTCTCCCTACAACTCAAACCCTCCGACCCCAGCAACATCCTCATTAATCTTTTCTGACGCCTTTCAAGTTTCACAACTTGTGCAGCTGAAGTGTCTGATCTGACGGGTATGTTTCACTCATTCCTGCTTCTGCTTTTAACAACAGGTCTGGCAGCATCTGTGAAGGAAGAAACAGAGTTAATATTTCAGGTCTGGTGACCCTTTCAGTTCTGAGGAAGGGTCACCGGAACCGAAACATTAACTATGATTTTTTTCTTCACAGATGCTACCAGACCTGTTGAGCTTTTCCAGCAACTTCTGTTTACGTTCCTCATTTACAGCATCATCAGGTTTTATCTGCTATTCTCAAGTTTCCCTGGTGGGTAGTTTTACTTCACTTTGAGGTATGGCCTGGTGCTGCTCCTGGCATGTCCTCCTGCACTCTCCATTGAACCAGGGTTGATCCCCTGGCTTGATGGTAGTGGCTGAGTAGGGGATATGCCGGGCCATGAGGTTACAGATTGCGTTGGAATATAATTCTGCTGCTGTTGATGGCCCACTGCGCCTCATGGATGCCCAGCCTTGAGTTGCTCGGTCTGTGCAAAGTCTGTCCCATTTAACATGGTGATAGTGCCACACAACACGAGGGAGGTTGTTCTCAATGTGAAGGCGGGACTTCATCTCCACAAAGACCGTGCGATGGTCACTCTTACCGATACTGCCATGGACAGATACAACTGCACCTGGCAGATTAGTAAGGATGAGGTCAAGTGTGTTTTTTCCCTCTTGTTGGTTCCCTCACCACCTGCCGCAAACCCAGTCTAGCAGCTATGTCCTTCAGAGCCTGACAATCTCACCCAGCTCAGAATAAATCTCGATATTTATTGAGTATCTGAGGATCTAGAAGATATTGAAATGTTTGGACACTTTTTGGATTGAAAAAGGTTTTCTTTTGCGTGAAGCATTTGAATGGAATCCATGTGAATTCCTTGAAATGAGACCAATGAGGACTATGCTCCACTTCCTGATTACAGGAGGTCAATTAA
This sequence comes from Ginglymostoma cirratum, assembly GCA_024137785.1. Lineage (NCBI taxonomy): Eukaryota > Metazoa > Chordata > Chondrichthyes > Orectolobiformes > Ginglymostomatidae > Ginglymostoma > Ginglymostoma cirratum. Next base: position 300,862 of record JAHRHZ010000239.1, on the reverse strand, counting down.
TTTTGGTGAGTAGTCTAGCAAAGCTTTTAGGGTTTACGAGAAAGATTTTCAAAAAAATTCTCTTGTGGGACATCACTGGCTGGACCTGCGTTATCACTTATCCTCAGTTGCCCCCCCCTTGAGAAGGTGGGGATGAGCTGCCTTATTGAACCGCTGCAGTCCATGTGCTGTGGGTTGATCCACAATGTCCCTCAGGGAGGGAATTCCAGGATTCTGACCCAGCGACACTGAAGGAACGGGGATATATTTCCAAGTCAGGATGGGGAGTGGCTCGGAGGGGAACTTGCAGGGGGGTGGTATTCCCATGTACCTGCTGCCCCTTGTCCTTCTGGGTGGAAGTGGGTCGTGGGTTTGGAAGGTGCTGCCTGAGGATCTTTGGTGAATTTCTGCAGAGCATCTTGTGGATGGTACACACTGCTGCGACTGAGCGTCGGTGGGGGAGGGAGTGGGATGTTTGTGGATGTGGTGCCAATCAAGCGGGGGCTGCTTTGTCCTGGATGGTGTCGAGCTTCTTGAGTGTTGTTGGAGCTGCCCCCATCCAGGGGCAAATGGGGAGTATTCCATCACCCTCCTGTCTTGTGCCTTGTAGATGGTGGGACAGGCTTTGGCGCGGAGACAGGAATGGAGTTACTCGCTGCAGGATTCCCAGCCTCTGACCTGCTCTTGTAGCCGCTGTGTTAATGTGGTGGGTCCAGTTGAGTTTCTGGTCAATGGTAACCCCCAGGATGTTGATAGTGGGGGATTCAGTGATGGTAACACCATTGACTGTAAAGGGGCGGTGGTTAGATTGTCTCTTATTGGTGATGGGCATAGCCTGGCATTTGTGTGGTGCGAATGTCACTGCCACTTGTCAGCCCAAGCCTGGATACTGTCCAGACCTTGTTGCATGTGAACATGGGCTGCTTCAGTACCTGAGGAGTTGTGAATGATGCTGGACCTTGTGCGATCATCAGCGAACATCCCCACTTCTGACCTTATGATGGAGGGAAGGTCATTGATGAAGCAACTGAAGATGATTGGGCCTAGGACACTACCCTGAGGAGCTCCTGCAGAGATGTCCTGGAGCTGAGATAATTGACCTCCCACAACCACCAGGATCTTCCTATGTGTCAGGTATGGCTCCAACCACCGGAGTGTTTGCCCCCGACACCCATTGATTCCAGTTTCCTAGGGTCTCCTTCATGACACCCAGTCGAAAGCAGCTTTGATGTCACGGGCTAACAAGGCGTGGGGCTGGATGAACACAGCACACCAAGCAGCATCAGAGGAGCAGGAAAGCTGACATTTCAGGCCTAGACCCGCTCCTCTGATGCTGCTTGGCCTGCTGTGTTCATCCAGTTCTACACCTTGTTATGTCAGATTCTCCAGCATCTGCAGTTCCTACTATCTCTTGATGTCAAGGGCTGTCAGTCTCGACTCACCTCGGGAATTCAGCTCGTTTGTCCACGAGTGATGCAATGCTACTCTCTGCTGGCCTCCTCATGCCACTGTATAAGGGGTGGTGGAGGGTAAAAACCCCTCAGGGATTCAGTCAATGATGGAGAGAGGGAAAGAGGGAGGGTAACAGCTTACTGTATCGTCCAAACTGACAGTACAGGCACACGCAGATGCACACACACTCACACTCACACACACACACACATTCACTCACATACAGAGACACACACACTCACACACTCACAGAGGCACAGACACACACACACACACGCACATAAACTCACACAGACTCACACACACCCACACTAACACATACATATTCACACACACTCACACCTACCCACACACTCACACTCACATACACACACCCACGTACACACACGCACACACGCACACACACACACACAAACTCACTCACACACACTAACATACTCACAAACTCACACTCACTCACACACACACACAAACACACACACACACACACATTCATATGCACACAAACACACACACACAAACACACACATATTCATATGCACACACACACGCACGCGCACACACACACACACGCACGCGCACACACACACACACACACACACACACTCACACTCACAAACGCCCCATACCCACACATCCACACACTGAAATTGTACTGAGGTCCCTCAGTGTGGAACATGCCCCATGCAGAAAGGTTTGTGCTCCCTCTGCAATGTGGAAGTCATTTATCTTTGAGCAGCATTCTGACATGATACACATTAAGTAGAGTTTTTCTACTGCAATTGTATCCAGACACCTCCGAGTGAACCATTTTGCAATGTTTTTTGATGTACCCTCACAAATTCTAAGAAAAGATTCAAAGTTGGAGGGGATGAGACCAGCACTGGGCATGTTCATCTCCTTCTGCCTGTTCTCAGGGACAATACCACCAGGCATTGAGCAAAACTGCTTTGTGTCTCCTAAGAGGTTCTTTGAAGATTGAAACAACGGTGTAATGTGAGACGTTCACAGACTTCAATGTTTTCTCCAAAAAAATCTGCTTCTTGTGCAGGGACATGGGGAGCCCAGCAGAGGGTGCCATTGTATCACATTAAACACAGGACGGACACGGAGGGTGACGTAGAGAATTAATCCCCAAAACAGGGACCCCATTGGACAGAGATACAGACAGAGAAATACATGAAATAACTCCAAAGAGGCTGGGATCCTGTCACCAAGTCACCCTTTATTTACCTGTAGACTGTAATTGACATTGGTCTGGCTTCTTCTAAACCAGCTCTTCGAGTGAGCAGAACCCCTGACACGCCTTATGTCTGTCAGCCAGGGCTCCCTGATTGGACCACATTAACAGCTCCAATCAGGGAACTCGTATTCTATGAGATTCACCTGGCTGACCTCATTACAATCATTGCATTGCCCACTCAGTCAACTTGTCTAAATCCTTGAATCCTCGTTGCATCCTCCTTACACCCCACAATCCTGCACTGTACTGTTAACAAATTTGAAAATGTTGAATTTGGTTTTCTCATCCTGCTTATTCCCACTCTCTGTTCCCTGTCTCTCAACCAATGCTCGATCCATATTAATGCCAATCCCATGTGCTTTGCATGTTCATGTTCAATGAGGCACTTTGTCAAAAGACTTCTGGAAACCCAAATGCATCAAATCCATGAGTTCTCCCTTATCAATTTTACCATGGCTAATCTAACTGACCTGCACGTCTTTCGACTGTGAGAGGGAACCAGAGCAACTGAAGGAAAGCCAAGCAGAAACGGGAAGAATGTACAAAGTCCACACAGGCAGTCACATAAGGATGGATTCGAATCCGGGTCTCTGTGCCTACACAATTTTGCACCCCTCCCAAATTTGCAAAACCCTCCCAAATTCATGCTCTTCCTAAAAATATTTTGTTGCCCAAAATATTGTTTCCCGTCCTAATACTGTGATGCCAAACACTTTTCCTGCTTGAGATTTTGTAGCCCGAAATATTGCCCACCTCCCAAATTTTGCAGCCCAAAATAAATGTTGCTCACTCCGTCCAAATATTTTTCTGCCTCAATTTGCACCACGCAGATATCAACTCCCCTAAAACATGCCCCTGATAGTCCACCCCCATATTGTGCTCCAAATTATTGGGTTGACAAATTTTGCACCCCTAATTACGTTGTGCACCGAAATATTGAGCTCCTTCCATTTTTCACCATAAGATATTCCCTCCCAAAGTATGTCTCCAAAATATTTTGCTCCCTCAACATTACATCCCCAAATATTTGCCCTTGCAAATATTTCCCCCATGGCGTGCCATTCCCAACTATTTTGGCCCCAATCAAATATTTTTCCTTACCAAATATTTGCCGCGCACCCCCCCCCCCCACCCCCACCCCCGCAAATACTGTGCTTCCCTCAATATTGCACTGAGCCTCACATCCCGGGTCAGAGGTAAATGAGTATGTGCGGACTGACTGGCCTATGACTGAATATTTTAATGCGCAGTAAGATCCCATTACAGAATTACTGAAACTTTAGGGCACAGAGGCAGTCCTTTCAGCACTACATCGCTGACTCCTTCCCCCCTCAACCACCTCCCCCCCCACACCCGCCCCCAATTAAATGATCTTGGTCTTGTCTGACTCCACATGATTTGCACCTGAACAGCCTCTTTGAAAATCCTTCCCATGAAGACAACTCCTCCATGATTACACTGAACTGTCCAACACTCTGTCTTATCTGGTCTCCCCCTTTGATCTCTCTCTCTCTCTCTCATACAACATGCCCTTCACCCTTTACTGTCCCCTACCCCCGTCAAAACTCCCCCTCTCTCTGGCTATTTAACACACTCCCTGTTGACCACCCTCCCCCTCAGGAACTAAGGGACAATCTAATTGCCCCCATTCCCCTCCCCTCACGGACTCACGGCTCCCGGGCTGGAGGACATGGTGAGTAAGTGCAGAGACTGATTGGCCTTTGCCTGACTGCTGTAATGCACAGCAAGAGGCCAGTCTGAACACATCTCCTACCACACATTCAATGAGGATGGTAACTCATTTCCTGTTCCAGTTCCTCCTCCCCTTTATCGAGAGCAGTGGGGGATACAGTATTAATTCTACATCACCCTTTGGCCCTGGTGCTAAGCCTTCCCAATCTCCCTTCCACAGTCAGAGGGACAGAGCAGAGGGTTCCAGGGAGAAAAGGGGGAGAGAAAATGGGGGAAGAGAAAGAGAGAAGGACAGACAGACAGACAGACAGACAGAGGAGGGAGGGAGGGAATGAGAGAAAGGCAGACAGACAGGGAATGTGAGAATGAAGAGCAGACAGACAGCTAGAGAGACATAGAGGCAGATAGTGATAACCCAAAGAGAGGAAGAACAGAGGGAGGAAGACATAACAACAGAGAGCTAGAGATAAGAGGATTGCGGCTGCTGCTGAATTGCAGACAAAATTATCCACAGGGCTGAGAGAGAAAAAAATGCAGAGAGGTGAGCACGGATGTCAGGTTTGGAAAGATTGAATGATTAATCATTCCTAAAAAATAGTGAGATGCCAAAGAGACAGAGACTCGCTGTTGTATTTCTTTCAGGAACTCAAAATAATCCAATTATTATTAGAATACTGTAAAACAAAACTCACTCCTCAAAGCAAGTGGAACAATATGTTAACACCTAAGCCATAATCCAGAACAAGAATTATATCCTCTTTTGATCACAGAGCAAGACACATCCAGAGCGCAAAAGACAACAAGTCTCTGCACTGATGATATTTTGAAGAAAGGCAGAAGAAAAAGCATCATTCTTGAACATTCTTGAACATTACAGATCCAATGCAGTGAATTCTCACACTCTGCTGGCTTCAGGGGCATGATTTGAGAATTAGGGTTAGACTATTCAGGACAGAAGTTAGGAAGAACTTTTACACAAAAAGCAGGGGAGAGGTTTGGAACTCTGTTCCATAAACAGCAGTGGAGGCTACATCACTCGTTAATTATAAACTGAGATCGATACATTTTTGTTAAGCAAAGCTTTAGGTATTAGGGAAAATGGATGAAAGGAGCTACGGCATAAATCAGCCATGATCTCATTGAATGGTGGAGCAGGCTCGACGGGCTGAATGGCCTACACCATCACACACCGTCTGACGGAAGGGGTGTGGCCTGTTACCACAGAGCTGGGTGGTACAAATTTCAGGGGGTAGTGATCACGAACAAATGGGTACTGGACGAGGGGGAAGAGGAGGAGTCCGTTCTTTCTTATTTCCACTTAACAAGATCAGAGCCCGTGGATGTGTAATTTGAAAGTAGTACTGCCAGGTTTGCAGACGATAGGTGGGAAGGTAAATGGTGAAGATGTCGTATTCTGCAAATTGATATTGTTTCGGAGAAGGGGAGGTTAAATGAAAGAAAATCCCTTTTCAGGTAACAAGCAACAATTTATTTATTTAACTCCAACAGTGAAAAAATTAACAGAACTACTGAGCAATTCCCCCCAACTTGTAACTATTCCCGAACTGAACTAAAGTCTACTGGAATTCTGTCCCAATAAACGCAAGCTCCACTTATATAACCCAAGTAGTAAGCAAAAATAAATTAAAGCTTAATCTCTCAAAGTCCACACAGAATGTGTCTTCCAGAATTTTCTGCCTCCTCCATTGTCTCTCAAATCACAAACGCCTTTCTTCCGCTGTTCCAGCTGTCAGGGATGTTTTCTCTGTGAGGAATCTTAGCAAGAAGTGCCTCGTGGTACCTTTTATGGGTAGATGGTGCTTTCTTATAGAAGTTAATGATTTCTTGTGTGAGCCCTGTGCTTATTTCTCACATGGCAGTTCGCTCTCACACTGATTTTCAAAAACCCTCTCCTTATACACCTTCAATGACATATCTATTTTCTTACAGTAGCATTTATGAGGTTGTCAAAACCATCAGATATAAATTGATTCAGAGATAGTAGGTACTGAAGAGGCTGGAGAATCTGGGATAACAAGGTGCAGAGCTGGATGAACACAGCAGGCCAAGCAGCATCAGAGGAGCAGGAAGGCTGACGTTTCGGGTCTAGACCCTTCTTCAGAAAATTTTCTGAAGAAGGGTCTAGGCCTGAA